>JBBJLS010000002.1:19147364-19201353 GCA_037577275.1 Bryconaethiops microstoma | reverse complement strand
CATATTTCTCATTTAGTGGTTCTGCACTGAATGGACTTCCATATATATATATATATATATATATATATATATATATATATATGAATGTATAATTTATAATAATTTAATTAATTATTAATTTATAAATGTTGGGCAACGATTAATTTTTATAATCACGATTATACAGAAAATTGTTATACACAAAATTCAATAATTAATTCAATAGTAGTGAAGTGTGCAGTTTTATTTTAAAAATAAACAAAAGTGCAATTTGGTTTGCAAATATGGTGCTTTTTAACAGCGGTATTCCCTTTAACACAGTTACACAGCTACAGTTAAAATATTCAATACATATTATTTGCCATTTTCTCATCATCAACAGTGTTATAAACTGACTGTATAAACTGAATAAGCGTCAAGGTAGCATTTTTCGACAAGGCAGCATGAATCGATGCACTGCTTATAAGTAAATATTTTGAACAAAATATATATTTCTCTGATTATGCATATTATTTGTTTATGTCTCATCATCATCAGTGTTATAAACTGACTATAAACTGTATAAACTTAAAGGGAGCATTTTTTGACAAGGCAGCATGAATCCTCAGTACACTGGCGCCCGGGACCAGGGCCACGATCAGAACATTATATCAGGCACCTTCCGAACAACAGCAAGTTAACATTTACAAATCTGTTTTCTTTTTTTTTCTGAATAGGTACCAGCAGAAGCATTTTTCTTTTATCAGGGAGCAATAGAAGCAGTCACTATGTTCAGTAGCTAGTGTCCCTGTTAAAGTGAGGTGAAGTGGTCAAGCACAGAAAAACAAACTTTCAAAATAAGAGTAATTTAAAAAAAAAACTGCGTTAACGTGTGATAAAATAATTGTTGGCGTTAATTAAATAATGCGTTAGGTGTTATTATCGCGTTAATAAGCCCAAAAGAAACTACATAAAACTTGAATGCCCTGCAGTGTCAAATTGATTTGATGACATTAATGTTAAAATTGAGATTTACAGAAATATTTGAACTGCAGCTGTGTTAAAGGTAACACTGCTGTTAAAAAGCTCATTTGTTTAAAGTGTTTGCAAACCAAATGTTTTTGTAGTTTTGTTCATATAGTAGTACTTTTAAAATAAGTAACTTTTAAAAATACACTATTAATACTACAATGTAGAAAATAATCAAAACAAATAAAATACATTGAATTAAAAGCACTACTAAACACAATGTACTTAAAATGTGCTTAACCCTACCTTAACCCTACCCCTGAAAATACACCAAACCCCTTAATTTGAATTAAGCAGCCATTAATTTGTGAACCGATCCCTTAATCTTACCTTAAAAGTGGATTTAAGGCATGAGTGTGAAACCCCTTAATCTTAAACATAAGGTATTAATTCAGGAGGTTCTATTATTTCAGGGGCACATTTTAAAAAGGGGAAAATTCAGTAGTTTTACCCCTTAATCAGCTTTAATCTGTGCACTTTTCACCTTAATTTTCCTTAATTTCCTGGAAAATCAAAATTAAGGTAAAATTGTATATATATATATATATATATATATATATATATAATAGGTTTGCCATATAGGGCCTAGTTGCAATTTTAGCCTTTATACAAGCTCTGGCTTGTTCTAGGCAGAAGAATAAGATTGAAAAGCTGACTTGCTCAAGCCAATGATATGAACTGATCCTCTGTGTGTGTCTGCAGCTCATCTGGATCCTCGCTGCTCACTGAGCTTGAGCCAGGGTTCCTGCAGAGATTACATTATCCGTTGGTACTATGACAAACAGGCTAACGCTTGTGCACAGTTCTGGTATGGAGGATGTGACGGCAATGAGAACCGCTTTGAGACGGAGACCGAGTGCAAGAAATCATGCGTTATCACCACTATAGGTATATTACACAACACTGCTGCATAATCAAAACAGGGTTCACATGCTAAATTCCAACACCATATCAAAACATCAGGGGACTTCACTGCTCTCAAATTATTCCAGCGCAGTTCCATTCAAATATCTGCCTTTTCTCCTGGAAAATATTATTTTGTCCTCTATATGTTTGTTATTTATATTATAATTAAATATTGTCTTTCTCTTTTGTCATCGCAGTGGGTTAAACTGGACAACAAAATAAAACTTCACATTCTCACACTAAGCCGAAGAAAAAGTATGACTCATCGTTAATTGAAAGCTCCACTGATTTCCTGAGCTTTGGATATTCTTACACATCCATGCTCATCTTCCTCCTCAAGTGACAACAGTATTTAGTACTGAAACTGACATCAAAACATCCCCCTACTTTCAGAAACTTTTAAAATATTTATATTCTTTGAAAAAAATAAAAAGATTAAAAAAGCCTTGAGAGGATAAATTACAATAATGGCCTGTTTTGTGCTTTTATGAAGTAGCTGTACCGGTTCTCTATGGCTGTTCCGTACCAATATCTAATTTCCACTGGAATACCTCTTCATGTAGATATTTTTCTTGGTACCCAGTAGGGTTTTCTGCACTACATTTTATTTTCAGGATTTTCCTGAAAATCGTAAGGTTGCATTTCTGTGTACTCTGTCAGTGTATCTCTTGTACAAATGTTAAGACATATTTTCATATGCAACACACAGTACAACACACAGTTTCATTCAGTATAACTTTTGTCAGATTTATATCTATAAATTTCACTAATTTTCTCTACAAAAATATGTAATTAGTTATAAGAATAAACAAATGCTACTCTACTCTAGTTACTGTATTTTCATACAGAAGGTCAAGGTTATTCTTTATTTTATATTTTACAGCGAACTGATTTGAAAAATGAACTAAGACGAGGCTAGTCCTCTGTTGTGTTTGGACTGTCCAGTCACTTTCAACTGAACAGCCCATATTAAATGTAAAACATGAAAAGAGATTCTTTTATGAAACAGATGTGTTGAGTACAATGTATTTGACTGATGCTTTTGTACTTTTTTTAATAAAATACTTTTTGGTTAATAACTGGTTTAAATTGCTTTTGTTGTGATTGATTTGGACTTTCTGGGATCATGCTTTATTTTACAACATACCATACATTGTCATTTGAGTAATGACATTAAGCAATAATAATATAATTAAATATATATATTAGCAAAAATCAGCATACGCAATACATAGGTCTTAATAAGATACAGTGTCAATGTACAATAGTCAATCAGAAATGAATAATCAAATACATTACATATACTTTTTTCGAAGATATATGGACAAAAGTACTAGGTCACCTGACCATTACACCAACAGGGACTTTTGACATTTCATTCAAGCTTTGCAGCTATAACAGATTCCTTTGTACAAGATTTTGGAGTGTTTTTGTAGGAATTTGTGCCCATTCGTTTTGTAGTGCATTTATGGCGTCAGGCACTAAACAATAAGGCCTGACTCGCAATCTCCGTTCTAGTTCATTCCAAAGGTGTTGGATGGGGTTGAGGCCAGGGCTCTGTCAAGCCAAGTTCTTCCACACCAAAGTCATCCAACCATGTCTTTATGGACCTTGGAGCACAGTCATGCTGGAACAGAAAAGGGCAATCCCTGAACTGTGTCCACAAAGCATGGCCTTCACTGGAAGTACGGGGTAACCTGAATTCTATAATTAAGAGGGGTGTCCCAATACTTTTGTCCATATTGTGTATGGTGAGCCTGAATAGAGACATTCCTTCAAGATACCTGAGTGCTTGTGCTCTCCGTGACTGTACTTTTTTTTTAAGTCCGCGTTTTCACTGTCGCACTGAATGAACAGGGACTTTTCAGCTGATTTTCTGAAAGGCAGAGAAAACGCTGCATGATGTTCTTCTCAAATTTAGAGCCAGAATCTGTTCATTCAGTGTGACAGTGAAAACGCGGATTTGACGGTTGTTGCTTGCCGTAGTTAGAACCCCGTTACCGAGGTGACGCACAGATGCCAGTAAACAAATCCTCTTAAAAGGCTAACGCTGGGAGGGGGATATTTCCTGGCTTATGTGGAAATTTGAGAAAGCTTCTTGAAAAATATTTTGCAGGTCGACTATGGCGGGTGTTTTAGATGCACTTTGGGAGGACAGGGACGTTCGTTTCGACATTACTCCTCAGTAAGTGAACAGAGGAGCTGAAAACTGCGGCTAGCCGAGGGGCTAACGCTGCTTCTTCCATTTATCAGAGAGAGAGAGAGAGAGAGAGTCTCATCAGAACAGATTTAGCTAATTATAACTATTATAAACGTAGCTGTTAAATGTGAGACCAGCTATGTTCTTTGGTTTGATGGTTTGGAGACAGTAGCACTGACTGAAAAGACAGGAAGCAAAGCTGGAGATGTCAAAGTTAAAAACGTTAAGATTTGCACTGGGAGAGTCGAGGATAGATAGGATTAGGAATGAGTTTATTAGAGGGCCAGTTCGAGTTTAACCTTTTGGATCAGGGATGAGTTTATTAGAGGGACAGCTCGCGTTGGACCCTTTGGATCAGGGATGAGTTTATTAGAGGGACAGCTCGAGTTGGACCCTTTGGATCAGGAATGAGTTTATTAGAGGGACAGCTCGAGTTGGACCTTTTGGGTCAGGGATGGGTTTATTAGAGGGACAGCTCGTGTTGGACCTTTGGAAGACAAGTCAGAGAGGCGAGATTGAGTTGGACGTGCGGCGGAGAGACTCTAAGTGTGTTCAAGTTTGTTTCTACAGCACATTATCATACACAAGTCGCCATTCAATGTGCTTTACAGAAATAGAATATAAAATAGAATAATCTATTGAAAAAATAAAAAAATTGAAAGTTAAATGGAAGTGCAAATGTTTCAAAGCAGGCAGAGGAGAATAGTGCAGTTTTTAGCAGCTTTTTAAAGCTGACTTCTTGGGACAAGGTTGCTGAGGATGGAGCTCCCAGGAAAGAGGCGAAGAGGAAGGCCTAGTCAGAGGTTTATGGATGTGGTGAGGGAGGACATGCAGGCAGTTGATGTAAGATAGGAAGATGCAGAGGATAGAAGGAAATGGAGGAGGTTGATCTGCTGTCGCGACCCTAAATCAGGAGCACACAAAAGTAGAAATAAATAAATAAATGTCGCTGTTAAACAGAGAGGTGATGGTATACCTGTTAAACTGACCGTTTTCAGCTGCTTCAGCTCTGACACTCCCTGCATTTTGCTCAGTGCTGCTAATTGCCTCCTATGTGAAAAGATAAGATAAGATAAGAAAGAACTTTATTCATCCCGAGGGAAATACTTTTGTCATTAGCATACTCAGACAATATATATTTTTAAATAAACAATAGTGCTACACAATAACAAGGACATTATTGTAACAAAGTAACAGTATAACACTGACATTGTGGTGCGTAAGATTTAGTGTGCTGCACCGGCAGATCAGTAGTGCATACTGATTTATGAAAGTGACTTAATATTAATTCAATAAGAATAAAAATAAATGCAGTAAAATATCTGCAGATGATGAGGTGATGAGATTTACATTCAGTTACATTCAGTAACATTCAGTCAATCCACAAATGAAAAGCTGAGTTATATCACTCACTCACTCATTTTCTTGTTGTTTGTCTATTGTCTACTGTCTCTGTTGTAGTTTGCAGTCGGTTGTATGTTACTATATGTTGCACTGTGGTCCATGGAGAAATGTCTCATCATACTATGTGCGTGTTTACAGCTGCTGATGACAATAAAGTAACCTTGAGCCTTGAGACTTGCTAGCAGTTTACATGTTCGCTCTCTCAGGGCCCCTGTGGAGGTCTGGAAGGTCTTCAGGGTCTGAAAAGAAAATTTAAAAACACTCCAAATTAAAAGCATCCTGACCTCGGAAAACCAGGAGTATCAGAAACTGGTTTCGTAAAATGCTTGTTTGTTATGTTATCTGCTCAGGTGCAGATCACATTTTATTGTTCCTTTCGTCATGGTACAGTTAATGGTCTTTACTGTAAATTATATATAGTAAAGTACTAAAGAAGATGCAAGAAAATTACAGTTGAAAATGTAAAATGTCTGGACTTTGGTAATGAGAAAGGTGTCAAGTTAGGTTAGTTAGAAGTAAGCACTGGTTTTGATCTTTATTTCGCTTTTTTGTTCTCTAAGACAGATGAAAACCAGACCAGGCGAAGTGCTCATCGACTGTCTGGATTCTATTGAAGACACGAAAGGAAACAACGGAGATAGAGGTGCTCATCTCTCTCCCCATGCAGCTACAGAACCTTACAAATTACATTCTGTGAACTCTTTGGTTTTTCTTTATTTTCTTTTTTTCTTTACAGTAGTAACTGCAAAAGCAGTGAAACCAGTCTGCCTGACAAGTTAATATATTTCACATTAATTAAAACAAATAAGCCCCATCTTTATAATGAATATAATAAAAACAAACACTGTTATATATTAAAAGTAAAAAAAAAAAAGTTTAACATGAGATTTACGACTGACCTTTCCCAACATTTAATGCTACAGGACGACTCCTGGTGACTAATTTAAGAATCATCTGGCATTCAATCGCCTTGCCCAGGGTTAACTTATGTAAGTATTGTTTTGTGAGATGAAACTTCAATGTAAAGTAGTTTTGCCTCTGTAGTCTGTACCCTATGACATTTCTAACCAATTTACAGCTGTGGGATACAATTCTGTCATAAACATCACCACAAGGACAGCAAATTCTGTAAGAAAACTCCCTTCAAATTTATAATTGCTTCTGATTTATAGTATGGATTTATACTATGTACTGTGTAAGAAATGAGGTTTGTAACTTTTGCAGAAACTGAGGGGCCAAACTGAAGCTCTCTATATATTGACCAAATCTAATAACACAAGATTTGAGTTCATATTCACTAATGTAGTTCCTGGGAGTCCAAGACTATTCACATCTGTCATCGCTGTCCACAGGTACTGTAGTCACACATCCTTACCAAGTCATCTTTTGTTCCCCAGTTTAGTGTCATCTGAATTTAACAACAGTGTATTGTTTACAGCAGATTACTTATTTTATTTATTTATTTCACTTAAAGAAATTGTAATTGTTTAATAAATTGTCTAGAAATCGATATTGTTGTTTTGTATGATTTTGATAAATTCTTTATAAATTCTGTATTCATTTCCTCTGAATTGGAACTGACTACTTTTCACTGTAGGGCTTATGAGACTTCCAAAATGTATCGCGACCTCAAGTTAAGAGGGGCTTTGATTCAGAATAAACAGCTGAGACTGCTGCCACGAGAGCAAGTTTATGACAAAATAAATGGAGTATGGAATTTATCCAGTGATCAGGTAGTGAAAATAGTCCCTTAAAGAAATGTAAAAAAGCTTCAACCAAATGCTTTTGTTCCGGTATTTGTTCAAATGTTATAACCAAATGGATTCTAAAAGACCATTCATGTGTTTCAGGGTAACCTTGGCACTTTTTTCATTACTAATGTGAGAATAGTGTGGCATGCCAACATGAATGAAAGCTTCAATGTCAGCATTCCCTACCTGCAAATTGTGAGTAAATGTTGCCATCAATGTGTGAATAAATTTATTTAAAAAAAATACAATGGTTAAAATACAACTGATTTAATTTTTCCCCGTTCTTGTTTCCAAAAGCGCTCGATAAGGATTCGAGATTCAAAATTTGGCCTCGCACTTGTGATCGAGAGTTCTCAACAGGTGGGTCTGAATACTAACAGAGAATTCAAGGCTGTGCAGTGGTGGCA
Source organism: Bryconaethiops microstoma (assembly GCA_037577275.1). Lineage (NCBI taxonomy): Eukaryota > Metazoa > Chordata > Actinopteri > Characiformes > Alestidae > Bryconaethiops > Bryconaethiops microstoma. The sequence continues at coordinate 19,193,698 of JBBJLS010000002.1, read as the reverse complement.
TGCAGACATTTAATGTAAAGATGAGAAAATGGACAATGTTATAGTTCCTTCTATCCACATGTATACACAAAGATGAAAGAAAAGGGCTCATGTTTACAATATGTCTTGTGCATTCACGTTCATTCTATGTGACTGCTCTTACAGACAGGAGGATATGTCCTAGGCTTCAAGATTGATCCCATGGACAAGTTGCAGGATGCAGTGAAGGAAATAAACTCCCTTCACAAAGTGTACTCTGCAAACCCCATTTTTGGTGTGGAATATGAGATGGAGGAAAAGGTAAATGGAAAGATTTGTGAACAAAGTGATCTCAGCTGCTCATTATTTTAAAGTTTCATTAGCATCTTATTTTGTAGGACTAAGTTGTAAGCCTCTCTTGTTAACCCAGCCTCAGCCACTGGAGGAGCTAACGGTGGAGCAGCCTCCAGATGACGTGGAGATCGAGCCAGATGAACAGACTGACGCGTTCACAGTGAGCATACTATGCTTAGTAATGAATGACACACTCGACAGAGAGCTTCCTGGCTCTCTCTCTCATGCTCTGAAAATGGCAACATGCTTAAGCCGTGTATCATAATGCCCCATCAACACGGATTGCTGTTGCTGGGTTTCAAAAATGTTTACACTGACATTTTTTTCCCAGTCATTATTTTACTTAAATCAAGTGACAATATATTTTATGTTGTTGTTAATTTGTGGTTTTAATCCTCTGATTTATTTTTTCGTCTATAGGCGTACTTTGCTGACAGCAACAAGGTATGTTGGCTTAGATGTCATGTCTTAAAATATTTGAAATGATCTTTAATATTTTTAATGCATCATTTTCATTTCATTTTACTTGAAAGCAACAAGACCGGGAGCCAGTGTTCTCTGAGGAGCTTGGAATAGCAGTGGAGAAGTTAAAAGAAGGCTTCACATTGCAAGGACTTTGGGAAGTAATGAGCTGAAAATATTCACTCAGCCGACGTTTATAATTGAAACAATAAGGACCAAATTATCCTACTCATCATGATAGTATATAAAAATGATCAGATATTTTTGAAACATTTTGGGCCACTGTTGTTTAAATGTTTACAACCACAATTGTTCTAGTATTTAAAGCTTATCTATTTATTTTTAGATTATTTACTTTATACAGTATGTCTTTATGCAGTATGTCTAGATTATGACGTTAGCTTGTCTCATGTTCATGAATAGATATTCTTGCTATTCACTGGCAGAAAAGAAATGTATGGGTTACTTTAGAAGAAAATGTAATAGCCATTATATGCTATTTTTGCTACTAAAAATACCCAGGAGTATGTTTATTTTGAATTAAAGTTAGCAAATATTGTTCATTTAAGTTAGCAAAATAGCAAAAATAAACAGAAGTTTGTGTTGAGAGTTTAAGGTCGTCTATCATTTTAAACAATGGGAACACTGAGGCTATTTTCAAAACTGTCAGTGGAGCTGAAGAATTTACAAATGGTCCAGGACCCCAGATTAACTGTTGTTGTAATGACAGCTGTTCTTTACTTACCAGTAAGCTAGGGAAGGTCAGCTTGTAGGAAAAACTCTCAACATTTTAAATATACAACTGGCACACGCATGACAAATACATGAATGAATCAGCGTAAGGGAAAGAAGTGAAAGGGTGGGCTGTTACTTGCTTTAGGACCGTGACACATAGTGTGTAATGTTACTCCTTGAGCCACATCAAACCTGTAATGTTACTCTTTTAAGGAACCTCCTCATCTACACTCACTGCCTACAGTTTTATGATTCACATACATAGAAAAACCATATCTTGCAGTGGTGGCGTCCTCAAGGGTACATCTTCAATACCTTTAATTATTGAACATTATTGTACCATATTGCTTTGCAGTTATATTTTAGGGTGTATTGACTCCATGTGGTCTATCTGGACTCCGGTTGTACTAAACTGACTCTTTAATGACCACTTTGTATCTTTAAGGGTACATTTTACATTGTTTGCACCATAGGAGATAACAACGTACCATGTTGTACCTGGCCAACATTCTTTTTACAAGCTAAAGCATGAAAATATTAATAAATCACATTTTACTAAAATACAATACATTTGAAATCATTGTCTTCCTCATTGGAGGAATGTGAGCAGTCATAAATTAGCTCTAGTGTCCAAAGTCACCAGCTGTTTCTTTCTGTCTTTGACAGCTGCCTAATGTGACTCTGCTTTCTAATGTGGCCAAACTAAATTCTTTCTGTCTGTGAGGGGTGCCTAAATATAGAGGGGCAGGGTTAAACTACCCTGGCTTCTGTCTTTGCTCTGTGTCAGCTCAGACTGTTACAACTAGGAAAGCAAGACAAGGAAAAGCACTTCAGTCACAACAGCCTCACTGATAGAAACATCCTCCGCAATGGAACCCATGTCTATGAAAGAAGATCTGAAGCTCTATCAGAGCACCCTGCTTCAGGATGGCCTGAAGGAACTTTTGAAGGAGAACAAGTTTATTGACTGCGTTCTGAAAGTAGGGGACAGAAGTTTGCCATGTCACAGACTCATCATGGCAGCATGCAGTCCTTATTTTAGAGAGCTTTACTTCTCGGAAGACGACAAAGAGACAAAGAGTTCCAACAAAGAGGTTGTGCTAGAAAATGTGGACCCAACTATAATGGACATGGTTGTGAATTATCTGTATTCTGCAGAAATTGACATTACAGATGAGAACGTACAGGACATTTTTGCAGTAGCAAACCGCTTTCAGATACCATCGGTATTCACAGCCTGCGTTAACTACCTGCAGAAAAAACTCTCGTTGGGAAACTGCCTTGCAGTCTTCCGGCTGGGGCTAGTCCTCAACTGCCCAAGGCTGGCTATGGCAGGAAGAGACTACATAGCTGAGCGATTTGAGACACTAGCCAAGGAGGATGATTTTCTTGAGTTTAACCCTCCTGAGCTGTATGCCATCATAGGAAGTGATGCTCTCAATGTGGAGAAAGAGGAGAGGGTGTTTGAACTTCTGATGAAATGGGTCAGGAAGGACAAAGAAAACCGGGTGAAGCTTTTAGGCGATGCCTTTGAGCATATACGCTTCCGTCTACTTCCAGAAAAGTATTTCAAGGAAAAAGTGGAAAAGGATGACATCATCAAAGCTGATCCTGAGCTCATGAAGAAGCTTAAGGTCATCAAAGATGCTTTTGCAGGGAAACTTCCAGAGAACAAGGAGGGAGAGGACACCCTGCCAGGTTATCTGAATGACAACCGAAGGCTTGGCATGTACACCAAGGAGCTGGTTTTGATGATTAACGATACTGCAGCCGTGGCCTACGATCCTAATGAGAATGAATGCTCCCTAGCAGCCATGGCAGAGCAGATACCCCGAAACCATGTCAGCATAGGTACCAAGAAGAATCAACTTTATGTGGTAGGTGGACTGTTTGTGGATGAGGAGAACAAAGAAACACCTCTGCAGTGCTATGTTTATCAGGTAAACGATCACACATTTTAGACATAGACATTTATAAGAGGTAGCATTCTTCACATTCAAGATGTCAACTGAGATGATAGAATTTTACACTTAATCCTCTTTTTTTTACAGTTGGACCCTCTTACTCCAGACTGGCTTGCTCTACCACCATTGCCTTCTCCCAGATGCCTATTTGCTTTAGGCGAATTTGAAAATCTCCTATTTGCTATAGCTGGCAAAGACTTACAAAGCAATGAGTCTCTTGACACAGTAATGTGTTACGACACTGAGTAAGTGCACAAGCTTCCAACTTTTTACGTTCGTGAAAGCCTGTGAATTACAAACTTAAATCTCATGCCTCTTTTCGTTGTTTGGCAGTAAGATGAAATGGACTGAGACGAAAAAACTTCCTTTGAGGATACATGGTCACAGTGTGATCTCACAAAACGGCCTGGTGTACTGCATAGGAGGAAAGACTGATGAAAAGTAAGACAAATGTCAAAACAATGTGGATTACAATCTATGTTTTGCAATGTGACATGTTTTTTTTTCATGTACAAAACAGCAAAACCATCAACAAGATGTTTGCGTACAACCACAAGAAGGCAGAATGGAAGGAGGTGGCGGCAATGAAAACACAGAGGTCCATGTTTGGAGCAGTTGTTCACAAAGGAAAGATTATTGTAGTTGGAGGAATCAATGAAGATGGTCTTTTAGCATCTTGTGAAGCCTATGACTTTGGAACCAACAAGTGGGTGCCTTTACACAATTGTGATTAGACACAACATAAACTGGTACTTGATAATTTGGGGACTAGGAATATTCTTTCTGCACCACAAATACATGAAAGATGTTTTATCCACCACTCAGAACACAAAATGTACAAATATCCATGTCTGCATTTAAAAAGACATGCTTTTGTAAAGACAGATTGTAATAATCATTCATTTTTCATCATGTAGGTGGGAAACTTTCCCTGAGTTTGCCCAGGAGAGGAGCTCAGTTAACCTGGTCAGTGCTGGTGGTGCGCTCTTCGCAGTCGGCGGCTTCACTATGGTAGAAACGGAGAATAAAGATTGTGCTCCTTCAGAGATCACAGACATTTGGCAGTAAGTAATCAACAAATCACTGACAGGGTTGAGTACCATCAATATGTGTAGCAGTAAAGATGATTAACCATTCATTATCATTCGCTTTGTCGCTAAGAGTCCATGATTTTGCATTCCTTTTATCCTGTGCAATCTTTTTATCTTACAATAAGAATCCGTACACAAATCTTGAAAGGCCATTTTACTATATATTAAATACTCCAGCAGAATGTTTCCAAAAGTCTAATCTTCTAAATTCTTTTAATAATAGGTATGAAGAGGACAAGAAGCAGTGGACTGGAATGTTAAGAGAGATGCGATATGCAGCTGGTGCCTCGTGTGTTTCTATGCGACTAAATGTCGCAAAAATGCCCAAACTGTAAAATAGTCTCTTTGTACCAGATATTGCTTATTTTTAGTTTTATGCTTAAACATATTCCTGTAACTGCTAAAATGGAATTCCATATTCCACAGCAATATGTTTAAACATAAAACAAGCAACTGAACTCCAGGGTGTTGGTTTTAGAGCCAGGTTGGTCATACACACTTTGTACAAGCTCCAATGTCATATATTCATATTTATTTTTTAACAAAAATAAAATGAGAAAAAAAACCTACATTCCTGTAAATTCAGATATGAAAATATTGACAACATTTAGATTATTTATTACAAACATTCTATGACAAATATCACACAAAGTATAAAACTCGTAGGGGATGTTTTCTGGGAGGTACGATGGTGTGACATTTTCTGTGTTCTCTTCAAACTAAAAAAAGAAGGGGTTCTTTATTCACAGTCCATTCACTGTAACTCCTTTGACTATTGATATGCATACCAAAGCACTTTTCATGTGCCATGTCTTTTTCAAGCATTCAGACAATTCCAACAGTCTCATGCTAGTTCTGTAAGTAATTTCCTCCTCAAATATTCCTTGAAATCATCTTGGGTGGAATGCTCCATAGAATTCCACTCAAAGTGAGGAACCTGTGAGAGAGCAATCAGTGAAATTTCATATTTAAATTTTTTTTCCTCCATTTGTAAGAACACAAAGGAAAATGACTATTTTCTTTACTCACTTGCAAAACATGATATCCTAAAATCTCCAGGTGTCTCTTCCTCATCAGGATTTCTCCTTTCATATGCTGCGAATTTTTGCAGTAGGATCTGGAATTCAAGAATTCTAGGGCAATACTGAGGAAGAAAGTTAGAGAGTGTTATAAAAAAAGTTGTCCTTTCCAACACATCTTTCTATATGCAAGATGCAATGCATAATCTTACAAATCTAAACGTCTTTGTGCATTCCACAGCTGGGCCTGCACACAGAATTTCCGTTTCATTTTCACTACTACCAAATAAATGGCTACTTTCTCATACACGTACCGGCGAGCTCCTGGCGGTATATCTTTACTCTCCTTGACTGATCCTGAATCCCATTGCACCTTCCCATCTTCAGTGATCTGCAGCCGACTTGGCTCACTATAGGGCACCGCTTTCCGATTACGGTCCAGGACACACTCAAAGTCTGCAGGAATATGATTCAAACATTTAAACTGATCAACATACAGTTTGGGGCATCTGCTGGCCGATTATACTGAGGCTGACACTGAGGTCCTGCAGATTTACCAATGGACTTTTAACACTCTTGAATGTTAAGATATTAAAAATACTATTATAAAAACTTAGATTATAAAAATGACTAAGATGACATCATGTTAATGTCGATGAACTGGTCCATGAAATTTAACACAATATATCATAATAAAAATAATTCACACCCAAATCTAAACTTTAGCACAATTATATTATAATACAAGAAAAGAAACAAAAATGAGATGAAAAATGAGGAAAACGAGAGTCATTAACAAATAACTCAAAGTGACAATAATTTAGAGAAGTTCTAATATTTCAGATTAAGGTTTAGATACAATAGATTCTGCTGTTTGAGGTAAAAAGTGCTATAACTAGATAATAACATTACAGTAACAATAACAATAGTTTCTGTAGTCTGTAAAATTTTTTGCCATAACTTTTATCGTCCAACATGTCCACCTGCACAATGTTTAGCTTCTTAAAATTAGGACTGATTAGATTTTTGCAGGCCTTAACACAGTATATATTGCTCTTCGGGTATTTCTTTGTAGGAAAGATGCTGAGTTGATTATGCTACTGGTAAACTTAAAAAAAAAAAAAACCCTGCTAACTGCAACAGTGATATAATTACTAAGCACCATTGACATTTCTTTATCAAACTTACCAACAGTGTAGTAGTATGGAGTCAGCACTGCTACTCGGGCACAGTTAATGCCCCCAAGCACTTCACCCAGCATTTTATGGATCTGCTGTTGTACTGGACTGACTGAGAGGTTGTCTATTTCACCAAAAAAATTAGGCTCAAACATCAGTTACTATGTAATCACTGACTTATACAATGCAGAAAAACAACCTTGAAATAACTGGAGTAAAATTACATTTTACTCACTTCTCCTTTGGAGCTGTCTGCAGTAGCGCTCGTGGAACCAGGGCACTTGGAACTCTGGGCACTCTAGACACACAGCACGATTGAGCTCCATCAAACGCAGACGTATCCGCATGTTCTGAGCATCTGGCAATGCTGTATGGAGAAATGATACAATAAGCTGGGAGTCAGTACTCGGAGTGTTGCACACGATGTCAAACATTATGTCACGATTTGCTGATGAGTAGGAACAAAGAAACATTCAAGAATTAGCTTGAAAATGACATTTCTAATTTGTAGCAAAAATAATATTCCCCATAATGAATTAATACTGTTCATTCCCTTTTAGCGCAACTGTACATACTTTCAAGCTGTGCGTCCAGCTTGGCCAAGAAATCCACGCTGAATATTTCTCGGATTACTTCTTCTATGAAGCAGTTGGCCATAGCCAAGGTGTAGGCCAACAGGACCAGCATGTGAGGATCAAAAGAACCTGATAAAATCAAGATCAGAACAGACGTCTATAACTTAAGTGGGACTTTCTAAAATCAAATGCCCTCAGCAGTTAGAAAGGAAGAACTTACTGATATTAGGAACGAAACGCTGAATGCAAGCATCATATAACTCATCCACCAACGGGGAGTCATAATTAAGAATAGCAAAAGGAAGCAAAATGGCGTAGGTTCCCGAGTAATGAATCTAAAAGGATCAAACAGAAACAAATGAGGCAGAATACGTCAAGTCCACACCAGACAATTCCAGATTCAGTGGACAGTGAGATGTCTATAAATACTAAAACGGAATATTCAGTTATTGAATCAAGTCATTTGAAAACAACCCACCTTATGTATGTTCTCTGTGGCTACACTGGCAATGCGGTCCATTAGTGGGGTATAGAGGTAGTTGGTTCTGGTCAGGAAAAAGGCCAGTTCTGGAATATTGGTCCAGGACACTTGATCTATCAATCTCTGAAGCATTGCAATAGTATCCCCAAGCAGTATCTCCTCAAACCATTCCCCTGTAATATACTTGAGCTCCTCCAACACCAGGTCCAGACGGTCAGCCTTGTGCAGTCGCTCGTGTCCACAGCGGTTCACAGTCTGAAGCAGGCGGACATACTTGCTGGGCGTGTTGTGTCGGTAAGTGGGGTCATTGTGGATCCATCTGGCAATTGCGATGGTGTACGAATTGAGATCGTTCAGGCCACACTGAGGCAGCACAGCTTCAACACGAGAGATGACCACCTCTTCCAAACGTGGAGAGGGGAGCATGGAGAGGACACGAGTCAGCATGGTTACCTCATATGGATATACACTAGCCTGTAAGAAACTAACAAGTAGAGAAATAAAACTAGTAATGATACATCCAGCAATGATAAATACAGACACCTTATGGTCCAAGATCAACTGTATAACTTATATATTTTATATATTTACACATATTTTAAAATATGATTTTAATTTTATAAACAAAAGAAGGGACCCACCGAAGGAGTATGTTCCTCAGCCTTGAGAACAATTCAGAGTTCTGATACCGCAGGAGTATAAGTGACTGAGTGATCTTGGCCATCTCTACAGGCCGATACACCTCCAGATTCTTTTGCAATATTGATGCAATCCTGTTGAATGATCACGTTTTTTTGTTTTTTTTTAGATAAAACTGAAATAAAATCTCTTTTGTATTTTCTTTATGAACTTACATTGCTGTAGCAGTTTAAAACAGAGTGGTCTGAAAAGGCAAAGCCCTGATTCCCACACACAGACTGTTCTTTGGCACTTCCGTCCCAAGTATGCTAAAGGCCAATCAAATATATTTTGTCCCATGGAAACTGTAAACTACATACAAGCTACATTTAATTTCTTTTAGATTCCAGACCTGCAATCTAGTTAATTCCCTATTCTAACACATGAACTAAAATCAATCCAGGTTAAGGGGTTTGCAAAAGAAAATCCTACAAATGTGCTGGATCCCAGCTGCAGCATCTTATGTTTACTCTATCTATCAGGATTCTCTCTTTCTGTGCCACAAATATAAGACGATTGAGATTTTATATCTTACTTATTGATAAGCTGAAGGTTCCGACACTGAATATCCTCCAGCGTATCAATAATAGCGAGAGCCTGCTGGGCATTCAGCTCATCGGTCAATAGCAATGCTGTACTTTCTAACCTGTAAGAACAAAGTACAATTAGACAGATATCAGAACACTGATGACAATAATTTTATGATAAAATGTTATTTTAAAGACTATTCAAACCATATCATTAATGAGATTTACAGTTTTCCCCCATTCTTACCCCTCTCTAGTTGCTTGCCCTGCCAAAGGTGCCAAAGCAACAAAGAGCTTTGTAAAAGATACGGGGTCAGTGCTAGTGTCCATCAGCTCCATCAGCCTCTGCTTGGCAGCTAGTCTAAAGTCACAGTTCTGGTACTGCATTGACTGATAAAGTCCCAGTATAATACTAATGTTCTCAGCATCCAGATGAGGAAGATTCTGAAGAAGAATATGGTTGCATTTTTCCAGTAAGGGTCGATGAGTGTACTTTATGTTTCGAAGGAACTGCACTATCCTCCTAGGGTTGTTGTAATTGAGAGGGTCCATACTGTCCAGGAGAGAGCTAGCTTTTTCAATGAGTGCATCTCGTAACCGTGAAGACACCAGGGAAGATATACTGATCATAAAGGTGCTCAACACCCTGATAAAGATAAAAAATAAAATAATTTTATCAGTAGGAATGTCTTTGTACGTAATTTGCCATTACTGATGAGTTTTGTTGGACATACATTTACATAATTAATTAAAATAAATCAATAGGACATGACTAATACCTGGAATCGTCTATTGAATCCAGTTTTTGATTCACAATTTCAGTGATTTCACCCATCAGGGGGCTGTAGTACAAAAACTGTTCATTTAAACAGGTAGAAAATTTTGAAAGCGTAGTCATTGGAAATCTGTAAAACATGACATTTATGGGTTTATTCAACAGCCAGAATAAATCTTTGAGCATAAACAGTATGCCAAAAAGAGGCATTACAGAAACTGAATATGTAAAATCACAAGTACCTTTCTAATCTGTTCCAGCCTTCCATCATCAGCTGCTGGACAAGAGAGTCATGTGGTTCAATTTTAAGCCTTTAAATGGGGAAACCCAAAGGAAAAAGGTTAGTCAGAAATATTAAGATATATTGCTCAGGTATTCATTGGCTTAGAATAAATGTCAGATGTTAACAGCAGATTTTTTTTAGATGTAATAAAGCTGCCCTACTTGTGTAAAACTAGTAAATTGCTGTAAAGTAAGTAAAGTGGCCCCTTATAGTCCCATGTGAACACTCTACAGCACAGCATGTGAATAATGTGAAATTTATCCTCTGTATTTAATCCATCAAGCAGTGTGTGGGGATGGTATCTTGCTCAAGGGTACCTCAGCAGTGCCACTAGCAGTCCTGGGATTCAAACCCACTACCTTCTGGGATTCAAACCCACTACCACTAGGTCACCACCTGCCCCACACTGAGAACCACTGATCTAGATCACAGTAGTTGTAAACATTACACCATAAATTCTCTCTAATGCCAATTAGAGTTTAAGAATTCCAAACTTCCAGTTGGAGACCCACCTAAACCACACTGCTCTAAAACACTTAATTCAGCTTAAGGTTTTCGTGAATGACATTATGGTCAATGATCAGTTTTGGTATGTTGAGAACCACTGGTCAACGTCTGAATAACACGTACCTGAGCGCATTATAAAGCATGTCCACCACTGCAATGTCATCCATCTGATGGACCTTGTTCTCAGCCAAGATTCGAAGTGTCAGGAACCCTGGATGACTATAGACCTGTTCAACTGTCCTGAGCACCTGCGGTCTCTTCTTTTGAAACTGCCAAAGCAGGCCCATGGCACAACCCACATGGTTAACAGAGAGACTTGCCTTGTTTTTGCCTACCACATCAAACACCTGGTCCTCTGCTGTGCAGGCCTGGAGCTGCACCAGGAGCTGGTCCTTACAGGCAGCCCCATGCTGAAACAGCCTGCGAGGGTAGCTCTGCAGGGCACGAAGCCTGAACATGACTGAAGAAGGGGACAGGTCAGAAGACGTGCCTGCCCCACATACTAGTAGCCATCCAGCAATGTCAAAGGAGCTGCTGAATTCTAAAGTGCTCTGGTACTGCTGAGGTGATCCATCTAAATGTTAAGGACAGGAATGAGACAGACATTTTATAGTCATGCTGTTATTAAAACATCACATATGGTTAAGTAAACTTTACTGCTGGAAACAGGAGTGTATAGGGCCATTTAAATGACATTACATATATAGTCCTGTGTTTGTGAATTAGAGAGAAATGTTAAAAAACTACACCTTCAACATTTTACCATTCTGTCAAAACACTGCTGTGTGAAAACACAGGGACAATCCAAAGTGTCAGTTATGAAAGCACGTTCATCCTGTCCTGGGATTTTGAGATCCAGCTACTCACGTGGGAGACGTGGTTAGAACCATTAACATTAGAACCACTAGTCCAGGCTTTGATTATATGTGGCCTCTTACACACCAAAAAGCACCCCTAAGGCAGGCCCACTTGTATGTAACAGTAAGGCACATATGATTTTAAAATCAGAAACACTGACTACTCAAGCAGCATGTTTATTTGACCTCATGCTACTACCCTCACACTGCAATAACCAGGAAACTACAGCAAACTTCAAAATAAAAGCCCTGTGTCGGCAGTAGGCTTGCATTTTCCACTGAGAAAGTGGAAGAACAAAGCATACCCCAAATCAAATCAAAATTTGAAACACAGATTAATAACATTCTCCAGTTTGCTTATTTTTATTTATTCATTTACCTGTGAAGGAAAAAGGCAATCAAAAGGCAATCTGGTACAGCAAAATAAATCTTAAATCTTTCACGCAGCAATGTTACAGTATTATATTGTTATTTTTTACAAAGATGTTTTTGTAATTGCGTTGCACTATTGTTTATAGTGGTTTTTTTTTAAAAATCTATTGTCTTTTATCTTTTATTCTTCCTTGTTCTGAGCATGCTAATGACAAAATCATTTCTCTTGGAATAAATATCTTATCTTACTTATCTTAAAATAAGGGTTTTAACCACCATGTTTAATCTGTTTACATTAACACATTTTTAACATAAATGGTTAACACAAACATTAGAGTACAAATGTAACAAGGGTGTAGAATTGTGTAGAGACGATATTCAATGACTATTTAATTTTCTTTAGGAATAATAAACAAAACAAACAAATAAAACTGTTGTTTTCTATCAGTGTTTGGGGCACTGATGGTAAATAGTTGTTTCTCTACTGAGTCCCGCCTTCCTAACCCAGGATCGTTATCTGATTGGCTGAGCCGTTTCTTGTGATTGGCTGAAATTCCAAATTCTTGTGGAAAGCCTTCAAAGAAGAGTGGAAGGTCCATATAGTGTATTTATGATGGGGATATAGTTAACTGCATTTTTAATGTTTCTAGATAATTTCTTCGAAAAGGTAACAGTACATGTGTTAAAATATAAGCTTCAAGATTCCAATCAGGTGACAAATTAAAGAATTTCTTGTGTTCTGTGATTAAGGTACTTCGTTACTGGTTCCGTGGATGACATTCTCAGCTTATAGGTGCCCCCATATGTACTATGTACATGTTTTTATGTCTGAAAGATGTTAGCAATTGCACAATGGCTGGAGTAAAATTGCTGCTTTTGTGTCCCCATCATTTTCAAAATCAACATTACAATCTTGAAATGTACACTACATGTGAGACAGATTTTTTTTTAAATCAATCAAAACAGTGCAATACATATGGAATTATTCATTTTACAGGTTTAATACCTGTAAAGAATACTTGAGTAATCATTTAATCAGTTGAAAGGTATTATTACTTTGACAGTGAGAGTACTGAACAGCAAAACGTTATTTTGCTCATGATCATCACCAAGAAAATCCTAGCCGTTGTTTGGACTGATGAAAATCAATGGTCTCATTCAGTTCCTTCATGTTTTGAGTAGTACTGCCTACATAATTGGGCATCTGAACACCTGACTCATCATGAACAAGATAACTTGGCCTAATGCCACCAAATACAGGACCCAGTCCACCACCAATGCCCTCCCTGGCACCCTTGTGCAGAGGGTAGGTGTTTCTCTGGGCTTCAGCAGCAGTCTGAATCACATGCCGTGCATACTGCTGAAACCGATTCTCCTCCTCTTCAATAAGTTTGGCATTGCTCACCACATACTGCTTCTCTTCTTTTTTCATGCGCTGGACTTGTTCACGTTTCTCAGCCTAGAATCAACAAAGGTGACCAGAACTGCTGTAATAAATTCTGTTAAATATCCCCATTAGTAAACTAAAGCGTTTAGTAAACATGTCATCCAACATGTAATGAGATGTAGCTGACTCACCATTTGATGAACATAAGTGTCCTGTAGTGATTTGGCATACTCTTTCATTTTCTGTGCTTTCATTTTTTGCTCTTCAAGAAAAATGTCATCGGCGGCCTTTTTGCCGTTAAGCAATTCAACAGCATTTTGTTTACCCTCTCGCTCCTTGTGCTCCCGCTCTTGTCGCTAAAAATACCGAATTTAAACAGACAATTTTAAAAGAGGAGGACAACAATACTCTGGAATGACCTAAATCTGCTTTCATAACTGTGAAAAGTAATGTAAGAATCTCACTTTAAAAAGAAAATCAGTTAAAACATGTTAAATACACAATTTGGCTCATTACAGCTGCTTAAATTAGTGGTGAGCATGTCTGAAAGTGAAGTTTACCATGGCTTCTCTGTGTTGCTCAATTGACTTTAGCATAGCTACTTTCTTCTCATCCTGCTCACGCTGCTTTCGAGCCCGCTTGGCCTCAGCTTCTGCTACTGCTTTAGAGATCACTGCTTCCTCATTGGTGGTCTGCTCCTGACGCTGTGCGGCCAGTTTCTCGATCATGGCTTCCCTGTGTCTCTGCACCTCTCTGCCAGAATCGGATTCATCAAAACATGTAATAGTGCTATGTTCACGCACAGATAGAAATGATAGAACTTAGTGTATATTCCACCATTATAAAAACAGCTGCAGTGAATAAACATAAGCCTCTGATCTGACACCTAGATTTGAGCCTTAACTAATCAACTGATGTGACAACACCTATGCTCTTGTGAAATAATTATCAGGATAAGTGAATAGATTTCTCAAAAACAATATACAGTACCTAAACAACTCTGCTTCTTTTTCTTTCCTGAGTTTCATCATCTTCTCTTTAGCATTCGCAAACAGCTTTCTCCTATCTTCCTCCACTTTCTCCTTCTGAGACTCAATCGCTTGGATGATATCGCTATCAGCCAAGTGTTCCTGACAGAAGACAAAAACATACATTAGTAATGGTTTACTGCATTCTGATAAGTATGCACCTGTGCAAGGGCAAGCATCATGATTTTAATGAGACTACGTATTGGAACTAATCTGTCAGAAAAAGCAAGAAGTACAATTTGCGGCAGCACCATACAGTTGTCATTATGAACTGCAACAAGACTGAAAGCTCAGTCTAAAGTGAAACTTGTGTAAACCTTACCTGATGAGCTTTCATGATGTTTCTTTTCCCCTCTCGCTTCGTTTGCTCATTCATGGCTTGCTCCCACAGATAAAGCTCTCTGAGGCGCTGGATTTCCTCTGCTTCCTTCCTCTGTTCCATCTTCTCCTGCTCTCTTGCATGCTCATGTTCCTTAATCCTAATAAAGATTGAGACTTGTTATATACTGTTATAAGAAAGAATGGCTCCTTAAAATGTAAAAAAAGAAAACATGGACGTTGACCACCCATATCTGTAACAAAATGTTGCTGCCATATACTTCACTACTTTAGTAGTTAATGGACAGAAACCTCTATAAGGTAGTTTCTATAATAATTTACTGTTGTTTTAAACTCTTAGCTACTGCTAGACACTCTTTCTTCTTTTCCAGGGCTTTCTCTTTCTCCTGCTGTAAAGCTTCCTCCTCTCTGCGTGCAATCACGGCCAAGACCTCTTTATCCATGTCTTTAGTGGCATTTTGTTTTCTCCTTTTCAGCTCAATCTGGGCCTCCCTCTCCTTCAAAACTTCACTCAACAACAGGGCACTCTGGAGAAATAATCAGAAAGTAGAACCAGGTACCATTAATCAAAGTCAATATAACCATTATAAAAACAGTGCAGAACCTGCTCCAGATAAGGAGCAATGAGGCACTTCTAATGTCTTTAATAGAGCTGCAAGCATAAGTGAAAATGTCATGTAATGTTTGCTAATTTAAAGCTAAATCACACACACACACACACACAAAAAAAAGAAAATCGAAAAGTAATATTATACAAACATGAAATTGTTTCACTCTGTCTGACTGATAGTATTGTTGGATCTTGGCCTTCTCTATTGCCTCTTTTCTTTTCTGCTGTTGATATTTTTCTTCCTCGATGTCAATTTGTTTCTTTTCCTCCTCTTCAACCTCTTCTCTTATTTTCTTCACCTCCAACTTTTTTTGCCGTTGGCCCTGTAAATGCATGACAAGACTACATTATAAGGGTAATTTTCTCCAGAGTACTTATGCTGTTAAACGTGCAGCAAAATAAAGTTGAGACAAAAAGGGAGCTTAAATCACATTTCATCAGGCAATATTTTTTTAAAAAGGTTTTAAAGTTACTCACAGCAATGGTATTTGTCCAGTTTTTTACCACTTCCTTGGATCGCAGGTGCATGGCCTCTCTCTGCTTTGCTGCTTCAATCAGAAACTCCTTGTGTTTGTCCACCTGATTTAGACTGTCCTGGAGTCGCAGCCATTCTGATCTGGGCAACACTGTCACTTGGCGAAGATCTAGGAGTTGTCTACCCTCAGCTTTTGCCTCTGCTGAGACAACTAATAGTGGACACATACATGTTATATACAAATACTAAATTGATTGCTATTATTACAAGGCAGATCGAACCAGGCATCTACATAACAGCATGGTACTTACTTTTTACCTCCCTTTTATGGATAAAATATTCAATGCTCACACAACCTAAATGTGAGCTTTGTATTTATACTACTAGTGCTGAATAAGATAATTATTTTTTTAAACGTCGAAAATCCAGTATAATGAATAAGCACATTAAAATATCCAATGTACCACTGGCAGATCAAAACTCGTCTTGCAGTTAGAAATGTTTCTCTTCTGTACTGTTGCCTATTCTAAAAAAACAATGTAATATTTTACCATTTCTGAAGTACGAAAAAACGCAGGGGCAGTGGCAACCTACATGGGTGTGTTGTAGAAAACTTTAAAAACACTTAAAGAAGATATTTAAAGCCTACAAAGCTGGAGATGAGATATCCTGAGTCACCTTTTCTGCTGGATCCTTTTCTTCGACCATTCTGCACAACAGATGCTGAAACTGTGGCCATTTGGAGTGACTAATTGTTAACTCTCGTTGAAACCATGCGATAAACGCTTTACTCGTTAATAAACGTATCTAACATTACGTTTTTGTTGATAAACGTATCTAACATGTGGGTTTTCTCTAAACTAAAACATTCCTCTCCGATATCCAATGAACCTTGGCAAACATTTTCTAGGCCACCACTAGTGTTACCTAGCAACGGTGTTTACTAGCTACACCGTCTCCCATGGCAACCTCGCGAGACTATGAGCAGCAGGGCACGGAAACGTGACTGATACGGTAAAATTTAATAATAGTATTTGTTAAACGTGTTGTGTTTTTCATGTATATAATCGTATTTAACATTGTTATGACATTCAGCAATGTTTTGGACAAATTAGATAAACAGGAGAGCACAGAGAGAAAAAAGAAAGAACAAAATAAAGAAAGAAACAAGATTGCATGTTACCTTGACCATGAAACAAAAATCAAATTACACTGGTCAACAAATTTTTACAAAAGTCATGTTACTGAAATAAAATTAGTCATTCCTTATCAATTTTTGTTGTTACAGTCCTACTGGATACATTTACACGGTGAAACATAGAAAATGAACTATATGAAATATCTTCAAAACGAGATCCAATTAAAAAAAAATTCCATGGTCAA
This sequence comes from Bryconaethiops microstoma, assembly GCA_037577275.1. Taxonomy (NCBI): domain Eukaryota; kingdom Metazoa; phylum Chordata; class Actinopteri; order Characiformes; family Alestidae; genus Bryconaethiops; species Bryconaethiops microstoma. The sequence goes on along the minus strand of JBBJLS010000002.1, from coordinate 19,176,660 downwards.
ATTCGTGTTCAGCACACCAAGATACTACAGACTAGGACCTTTTTAAGCCAGTAACAATTTTGACTCTAATAGGATGGAAAGTGTGCTGCCACGTGGTGTGATAATGGGTCAGGTGCTCGAGTGTGTGTCAAAAATTAGTCCGTGTTTCTCGTTGTCTCCTGTACATCTGTCTCTAATGTTGTCCTGCCAGTAAGCCCACTTTCCAACATGCCAAACCAAATTCCTCTTCATGTTCTCTTAAATAAACTAACACGTTTAGAACCTAAAGCCCGAATCCTTAATCACTTTTAGTGTTTTCCTACTCTGATCAAATGTGACAGGTGGAGATCAGAGGTTGCACCAGGACCAGGGCTGGCAGACTGAGATCAGTACAGCTGGGTTTGGTTGTTCAATTAGTTTTTTTTTCTGGTGTGATGCTGGTTTTAGTTCTGTGGGTTCGGTTGGTTTCACAGGTCCCCTGACAGATAGACTCAATCACGCCCGCAGCGACTTTGAACCACGCCTACTGTGAGGCCCCGCCCCTCCTTTCATTCAAAGCCTGGCGACGTAAAATCAGTTCACTCATGTTGATCAGCTTCTGAGACTCTCATCCACAAAAAGGAGAAGAATGGCCCCGGTATCGATCAGACGCGTGTTGATCAGTGAAAACGTTGATCCACGCTGCAAGACGATTCTGCAGGAAAACGGAATTGAAGTGACGGAAAGACCAAATATGAGCAAAGATGAATTGATTGCACAGATTAAGGTAACAGCCTTGTCTCCTTTTAAAAACATGTTATTTCACCATCTGTGTGCAATATCTGCTATGGTAGCCCGTCTTGTCTTGAGAAGTATCATCTGGCAGGGAATTTGTAAACTTTTCCAAGTCTGTTTGATTGTAACTGAAGCTGCAGTGACCCGCCATTGGCCTCGCCTCCTCCTCTTCAGCAGGCTGATGTAACATCACGCCCAGGCTGCAAGCACTAAAGCTGCAGTCCAACGTAATCAGACGGAAAAAGCGTAGGCTATATTTGCAATTATTTTGCAACAAGTTATCAGGAGCTGAAACACCTCTCACAGAAGCTTTTCACCTTTGCCTTCTGATTGCATGCTTTTGACAGCAGTTGAGCTGATTTTGCAGCAAAGCACACTTCCTGCAACACACACATGCAGCCAAATCAGCATTATCTGCACATCTGATTGAGTCTGAAAGTCTAAATGAAAAAACAGTGCACCCCCAAACACGATATAAACGACCTTTGTGTTCAGCTTGACATATTCTGCGTGCCATAAGTATTGTTTTTGGTCGCAAAAGTTAGGCAGACACGTCATGCATACGTCATTTCTATAGGAGGGGCCTTAAAGATGGTATTGGACGGTCTGCATTGTGAATATGACCTTGTTTTGAGTCATGACAGTGCTTGACCAGTCGAGCTGACACTTCTGCTCCTCTCTGTCAGGACTTTGATGGCCTTGTGGTCAGATCAGCGACCAAAGTCACTTCTGACGTCATTGATGCTGCTAGCAGCTTGAAGGTGATTGGCCGAGCTGGGACCGGCGTGGACAACGTGGATGTGGATGTGGCGACCAAGAAGGGCATAATAGTCATGAAGTAATGAGACTACTTAACTTTTGTAAACGAAGTTCAGAATTCAGTGTGTGAATGTTTTTGCTGGGTTCCTTTTTTGTTCTGTCCACTTTGTTGCTGTAACAATGCAAATTTCCCACCTCTGGGACTAATAAGAGTTATCTTATCCTATCCTCACAGTTTTGCACTGACCAGCACAACTAAAGTTAAAATAGTTGGTCCACAATAATAACGCCACGTGTCTCGTCTCCAGTGATGTTTTAATGCATTGAAAGTTCTCATTTTGCCAAATAAAGATTAAGAGTAAGCCCACATTAAAGAGTCTTCAGTAGAAATTAGTCTACATCTCCTCCCATTGGACATTTATATGAACTGTTATATATTTATTTTTAACAATATATATTTAGGTTTATAGCAGACTTTGAGAGCAGCCTGAGCCACTGTTTTTAGTAGTGAGCCATTTTAGATTAGAGTAATGCATTTAGATTAGAGCACTTATCTTACTATGAATGCTGATTAGTTAGTGAACTTTTTTTTTCCATTTTACAGCACTCCAAGTGGCAACACCATCAGTGCTGCTGAACTTACCTGTGCATTTTTGATGAGTTTATCAAGGTAAGAGAAACCAGTTGCAGAATACAGTAAGATAAACATTTTTTGTTTTTAGTTTTTAGAAAGTTTAAAAAAATTTTTTTATTTCTGTAGGCATATTCCCCAAGCTGCTATGTCAATGAAATCAGAAAACTGGGATCGTAAAAAGGTACAGACTGGAGAAAGCTCTTTGTTTGAGTTATTTAGTGTACGGAGTAATTATGGATGCTTTTCTGTTCTTGGTGCTCATCCAGTCATCACTAATTAGGTCTAACTACTGGATGTGTTATGTCATGCAGGCTTTTAGGGATGGTGGGTCAGTGTTTTGTTAATGATTTTACAGTTCATGGGTGCAGAGTTGTATGGAAAAACCCTTGGAATAGTTGGGCTTGGAAGAATTGGAAAAGAAGTGGCCAGTAGAATGCAGTCTTTTGGCATGAGGGTAAGATGAGTTTCTTCACATACTGAATGTTACATAGTGACTTACCAAAGAATGTTGTTCATTGTACAAAGGTGAAGTGTTGACTTGCCTTATTTACTTCCAGACAATTGGTTATGACCCCATTACTCCTATAGAAGTGTCTGCGAACTGGGGTGTGGAACAGATGTCTCTGGATGAGCTCTGGCCCCAGTGTGATTATATCACTGTGCACACACCTCTCTTGCCCTCCACTACAGGTGAGTATGGCCCATTTATAGAGCAGGGCAAAGAAATGGCATAGTTCAACTGAATCTAGTAATTAATTAATAATTTAACCGGTCATGTTTTAGCATGAAAACCACCAAACTGTGCAGAAATTCAGCCCTCCAGGGGGAGCATTCCCCACTCCTGGCTTAACATTGAAAAGTATATACGTTTGACAGTTCCTTTGCAACATTATTTTAAAGATGGTTAAATACCTTTATTGGTTATAGGATTACTGAGTGATGCCTCTTTTGGTAAGTGTAAAAGAGGCGTGAAGGTAGTGAACTGTGCACGTGGTGGCATTATTGATGAAGCTGCTTTACTAAGAGCCCTGGAGTCTGGCCAGTGTGGAGGAGCCGGCTTGGATGTTTTTGTGGAGGTGAGACAGTCATTCCACTTATAATTACTAAAAAAACAGAAAGAAAGAAAATGTAAAAGTGACATAGGTGTGCATAATAACTTGCAGTATATAATCAATTTGTAATCCTGTAGTCCAAGTACAGATATGAAGTCTTTGATACATAGTTAACAGATGCGAGACGTCTTTGTGATAATACTTTCCTGTGATGCTTGTTTAGGAACCTCCAAAGAACTGGGCACTGGTGAAACACCCTAATGTAATCAGCTGCCCTCACCTAGGAGCTAGCACTAAGGAAGCCCAGGCTCGATGTGGCCAGGACATCGCTTTGCAGATTGTGGACATGGTCAAAGGCAAAGCTTTAGTGGGAGCTGTGAGTTTTCCCCAGACTTTCTTTTTTCAATCTGGTAAAATACAAATCTTGGTAACAATATAGGACAAATCTTTGTAACAATATAGGACAAATCTTTGTAACAATATGCAAGCCAATCAGTGTTTGACAACACCTCCCCTATTAAACTAAATTAGTTAGTAGTTGTCAAATATTTTCCCATCTGTTTTTATGAGAAATTACCATTGCTGCAAGAGTAGCCATTTCTAGCCTGTATATGGGGTTTTCAGCGATACATTGGTTGCATTCTAGTTCAAGATTTGAAATGAGTAAACTACTGTAGTAGATTACAGCAGTAGACTTCTACTGTAGACATTTGATTATAATAATTATAATTATTGAATGTTTAGAGTGAAGGTTGGTTCAACATCCTAATGATGAACTAACCTTCACCCTAAATGCAGGTCAAGAATTGGTTGTGATGATCCTCACACTTTTATACAGGTGAATGCCCAGGTACTGGCCAGCACCTTTTCTCCCGAGTCACAGCAGTGGATCAGGTTGGGTGAGGCGATTGGACGAGTGCTGAAAGCCTGCAGCTCCTGCAAACAACCCTATGCTCACGTTCACATCACAACTCAAGGTGAGCTTCTGAGCTGTATGAAAGGAAATATTACTGCCTGTGAATAAATGTAGTTAATGCATATACAGTCAAAGTTAATTTAAACACAAGGAAAATGTACAACATTGAGAATGAGGATATACTACATGATGCAGCTATGGCGGAAAATTCAGTGGCATTCGAAGAATTGTACTTGGAGTCTCTTTATTGGTTAATTGCTGCCATCTGGTGTAATAAATGTGTAGCACATGCTTGAGTTTAAACAAAGGTTGAATCAAAGAACTTGTCACGAGAATTGGCTCTTGAAGCCACTTAGCCCACACGAGGTTGTGGAGGTCATGGGTACTGGAGCCTATTTAGTGCTCATAGAGCAGAAGACTTGAATTTATGCTAGATGCTTGAAAGTGTTCTCATCAGAATCCAAAATGGATGGATTCATGTGGACATTTTGTGCAAAAATAATCATTTTTGTAACAGCAAAAGCTTGTTTTCTCAGAACAGAAAAACCTAAAATAATTATTTAATAAAATATATTTTAAAATGCTGTTTAGTATAGGTTATGAATTTCAGTACACACAGACTTTTGCTGTAAAAATGGAAATATGCTGGTAATCATTTTTGTTTTTTATGTAGTACTTTCTTTTGCCATTTAGCCCTAACAACCCCCTAATACATAAGGGCTCGCGAATGAGTGACTTCTCGTGTTTCACATTTGTTATTTTTGTTAAGATGGAAAAGTTTTGAAGTGGCCTGACCATTCATAAACTGGATCTGGCTGAATCTCAAATGGGACTCCCCTATATAGTGTGCTTTGAAGTTAATAAATGCTAACTTCTGCATTTAAAAGGGTCCCCTGTTTGTGCTTTATTTGGGATTGTGCACACATAGCTGCATATCTTAGCATCTATTAGTTTGGACATTTCTAAAGTTGGTATTACATGAGGAATAGGGAGCCTGACCCTAAGTGCTGTACCTTGTTATTGAGTAAATTGTGTAGATTTTTTTCTATATGTTTTTTTTTAAATGTTTGCCACCCAGGAGACTGCTTAAAGAAATCAGCTGGGTTCCTGAGCTCAGCAGCTGTTGTTGGACTGCTGGCTGAAGGATCTGAGAATGGCCCTAACTTGGTGAATGCACTGCCTTTAGCTGAAGAAAGCGGCATTACAGTAAGAATATGTTGCCCATGTTAAATGTGTATCTATGACTAATCCACCCCAAACCCTCACAGAAACATTTACAAATAAAAAATCAAATAAAATAAACTGCATTAGCCTGGGATTATCTTTCCCTGCAGCAGTAACAGTAGATAACTGTAAACAACAGGCAATAATTAAAAGGCATTCTTGCACTACAAAAAAAGTTAACATTCTTTTGCAACTTTTATTTCCCTTTTTTTTTTTTTTTTTTAACTACAAACTGCACTTTCAGTTCAACATGTGCAGTATACCCAAGTTCAGTAACTCGTCCGCTCCATAGCATTGTCATGTATTTTATTGTACTGTACTGTATTGCACTATGGTGTATTGCACTAAACTGCGTAGTTTTGTGCTGTAGCGCTCGTGTTGTATTTTATGTCCTGCACTTTTTAGGTCTGCTACAAATTGTTGTATGACAGTAATGGAATCTTATCTTAGTATCTCATGATATTCTTTGGTCCTAACAGATTAAAAAAAGTCACAGTGATGTGAATGAAGATAATGGGGCCTGTATTGTGGAGGTCTCTGTGAATGGTAGCACCTATAAAGCCTCAGGCTCTGTGCAAGCGGAGGTGCCTGTCCTCCTGGAGCTGAATGGCAGTGTGTTCCGGCAGCCAATCCCTCTCACTGGAAACCTGCTCTTCTTTAAGGCTGCAGGATCACCTCAGCTTTTGCCCTCTGTTACCAGTGAGTTAACTAACTTAAAATAAAAAAAAAACTATGATTGCAACAAGTCTTAATAAAAGAACATAAAATAATATATCCGAATGTTTTAAATTCACCTTTTCCTGATGTCCCACCTCTTCAGGTGTCCTGGCAACAGCTGGTATCGAGATTAACTACTTTAGTGCCTCCACTGCCTCTGACGGTGTCCAGTGGTACTGTGTGGGGATACAGTCTCTGCTGGGGGACCTTGGCACTTTGAAACCGTTGGTGAAAGAGATTGCCCAACTCACCATATAAATCCCTGCTGACTGAAAGTTGGTGGGAAGTCCGTAGCATTCCGGTGCCTAACAGGGCTGAGTCACTTAATCTAACAGAACTACACAATTACTGCAATATGACGTTTACTGTGAAGAGCCTTGCATAGCTTAACCTAAGCACTAGCTTTGGACTGTGAAGTGCTAATATAGTAAATGTAGTAAATGGCAAGCAAATGAGTATTCTCATCCATATTGCAAATGATGAAAAGATTTGGTTTACAAAAACACAATATTGATAAACTAATTGCATAGCAACAATTTAGTTGATACTGTGATGACATTATGCCTTGTCTTAATGATTTTTTTTTTTTAATCTAATAGATCAACCCTTAGTACTTAATCTCAGTGACACTTTTTTCCATTCTTTGTTAACACTAACTTGGTAATAATGTGAAAAAGTTAAAAACAACTTATCTTTGTATTGTAGAATTATTGGTACAGTTTGATTAAAACCAGTAGGACAATCAGAAGCTGTGTCCTTTTTATTTATCTAATCTTTAACACTCTTGTTTATTTTTGAAGCGTACACTTTATCTCCATGGAAACCCCTGGCTTTAGTTATTTTTGCTCTGTAATATGCGCTGCCTGCACTGCTTACTACTACCATAATAAGTCAAGTTGTAAGTAAAAAGGGAATGATCTCCTGAAATGATAATGCAAGTGTGCAGAAAGGATTAACTCCTTGTGTCTGCCTCTTCTCGGTACAGTCTCACTTTAAAGGCGACATTATGTAATGGCTTTAAGCCTTATTAGGATTAACTGTAGATCCGATTCTGCTATGGCAGCTGAGGAGAGTGCTGTTTGTGCTGCATTTCTTTATGCAGAGATGTGTTTTAAGGCTTTCAACCGTAAACAGTTCACGCGTGCTCCGAGAATGCAGTCAGCTGGAAGCTGACGTTTTCTACGAGGCTGTGTGGAATCAGCAGCGCCTCTCCAACTGTACACAGTTACCAAAATAGGAGGGCAGCACTCAAGCCTGGGGCTAAACCGAGGGGGGCCATATGTCTCATCTGTCCCAGACAGAGACACGCTTCAGGATCCCTGGCCATGAGTCACACCATGCTCTCTTTTTAATACGACGTTTGTGTCTTTACACCAGGTAAGTTGGATTTTATTTTTTTACATTTATTAGGATTTCTTTGAAGGCCATTTAATGTTTTTCTAGTGTAAAGGAATATGTAAGCAAAGAAGGGATTTGTCTTCCAAACTTATTGTAGTAATTTACTGCAGACTGCCAGATGGGTTAAAATTGCAGGAAAAAAAATTCATGTATGCACTCCAATAATTGTTCAATTTTGTTTCAAGGAATAATGTCAGTGAAGGATCATGAAAGTTACACATACGAATTCTGTGATGACTCTCATCCATCAGAAATGCTGCACACTCTTCAGGAGTTCTACAACAGTGGCCTGTTTACCGATATTACTCTCTGCTGCTCTACAGGGCACATGTTTCATTGTCACAAGGCTGTGCTATCAGCCCGTAGTGCATACTTTAAGGTAATGTTCACCTTAGACATGAGAGAACGTTCAGATGGCGTCATCAGTCTGCCTGGTGTTGATGAAGATATTCTGAGTGCTTTGGTGAATTATGTCTATACCTCAAAAGTGAGCATCACACAAGCCAATGTGCAAAGCCTTCTCGAGGCAGCTGACCACCTTCAGTTTGGCTCTGTAAAGAAAGCCTGTGAAGAGTTTTTGGTGCGGTGTTTGGATGTTGATAACTGTCTTGGGATGCACTCCTTTGCTGAACTCCACGTCTGTCCCGTGCTGGAACATGAGGCACTGAGGATCATACTTGGCAGATTTGAAGAACTCCTACATCAAGAGGAGTTTCTGGGACTAGATCTCAAAAAGCTTCGCGCAATATTGTCTGCTGAGAACCTCAATGCGTGGAAAGAGGACACCCTCTTAGAAGCAGTTGTGAAGTGGCTGACCTTTGACATAGATTCCCGAAAAGACAGTGCTGAGGATCTACTGCACTGTGTTCAGCTTGAGGTGGATGACCTGTACCTCAGAACTGCCCTAGAGGTTCACAAAGCTTGTACTGAAAATAAACTACGATCTATTATCGTTCAGTCAACAAAATCTTGTGAAAAAGGATCTTCTCTAAATTGTAAAAAGTCCTCAACAAACATTTACATCATAGGAGGGTATTACTGGCACCCATTGTCTGAAATTCACATATGGGATCCCACTTCCAACACATATGCCCAAGGGAAAGACATGCCTGACTACACAAGGGAAAGTTACGGTGTCTCACTTCTGGGTTCCAACATCTATGTCACAGGAGGATACAGGACAGAGACTGTGGATGCATTGGACACAGTTTGGATTTATAACGTTGACTCTGATAAATGGACAGAGGGTTGCCCTATGATCACTGCCAGATATTACCACTGCTCTGTGCCTTTACATGGATGTGTATATGCCATAGGTGGTTATAGAGGGGGTGCCCCTGCCTGTGAGACTGAGGTCTACGATCCATTAAAAAAGAAATGGTTCCCTGTGGCAGATATGATACAAGGTATGGAAAAAAAAAAAAAAAACAATCTGGAGGTAAACATGCTTCTCTTTTTTCCTTTCATTTTATATAAGGTTTGTTCAATGGGTTCTAAAGTGCACACTAATGTTTTAGAAATGTTAAATCCTGCACCGTCATTACTACTTGTGAAACTGTATGCCAGCATGTCTCGTGGCTACTCACACAGAACGTGATGGCAGCCTTTAATTAGAAACAGCACTAAAAATACAACTCAGGCTCGTGACCGACATGTTGCATTTTACCAAGTTGGTCTGTAAACATGTCTCCAATATTCAATTGCAGCAGAATATAAAAGATTTTTGAATCAGCATGTTTTGTGTACCTTTTTTGAAGGTGTTGGAAATGCTACTGCATGTGTGGTGCAAGACAGAATTTATGTGACTGGAGGTCATTATGGGTACAGGGGAAGCTGTACCTATGACAAAATCCAAACGTACAGAAGTGACCTCAATGAGTGGAGCATTACAACAATAAGTCCTCATCCAGGTAGGGTACTCAAACAAATTCACATTTTAAGCTCAGGAAGTGACTGAGAGTGGTTGTTACTAGATAGTGAGTATGTAAACTTTTGTCTAATGTACATAGCGTAAAGTTTGCACAATATTCTTTTGGTTAGAAGTCCCAGAAGCTGGACTAGTAATACATTTTCCCCAAACCTTCACATATATACACACAAACACACACTTTTTTTTCTTACTTTCTCTGGAAGCTTATACCCTGCAAAAGTCAGCATGGGTCCAAAGTGCATTGCTAAATCACAAATGTCCTCAAACACCAATGAGTTGTTAAGTAAACCTAAATAGGCTTTCGTATGTTGTTTATGCTATTATCATAAACAGCAGCATGTCACATAGTGTCAGAAACCATTTTAGCGATTATTCGGGTTAGTTAACTTCACACAGTTTAGGACAATCTTTACACTTTACTCACACTTAACACTACGAAACCAAACCCCTTAATTTTACCCCTTAAAATTCCTTAATTTCAAAAAATGAATATACAGGAAATTTAAGGAAAATTAAGGGGAAAAGTGCACAGATTAAGTCTGATTAAGGGGTAAAATTACTGAATTCCCCCCTTTTTCAAATTTGCCCCTTAAATAATAAAACCTTCTGAATTGATGCATTTAAGATTAAGGGGTTTCACACTCATGCCGTAGATCTAATTTTAAGGTAGAATTAATGGGTCGGTTTCACAGATTAATGGCCACTTAAATCAAATGAAGGGGTTTGGTGTATTTTTAGGGGTAAATTAAGGCAGGGTTAAGCACATTGTGTTTCATAGTGTAATGAGGCACTTTGCAGTTCAACTACCTTGGTTTATCAACAACATATCAGTTTTAAAAAGTGTAAAAAAAAATACATTAAAAAAACCAATATAACCATGAACAAATCCATTGCAGAGTATGGGCTTTGCTCAGTGTCCCTGAACAACAAGCTCTATTTGGTCGGCGGTCAGACCACCATCACAGACTGCTATGACCCAGAAAGAGATGAATGGAGGCAGCTGGCCGCAATGAAGGAGAGAAGGATGGAGTGTGGAGCTGCAATAATAAATGGGTACATCTATGTGACAGGTGGCTATTCCTACTCGAAAGGCACTTATTTGCAGAGTATAGAGAGGTATGACCCTGAGCTGGACAGCTGGGAAATAGTAGGCAATCTACCTACTGCGGCCCGCTCACACGGGTGTGTTTCTGTTTTTAGTGTGTAGAGAATCCACATCTGAAATCCCAGTTCTTACACGATTCCAAATTTGAAAATGTGAAGACTTTTCACACTGTGACTAATATATGGGCATTTCCACATACAGTGCCCTGCTTAACAAGTCAAAACATATACTTTAAAGATATACTTCATGTCCAAAAGTACCCAGACACCCCTTCCAATTGGTGAATACCATTTCTGACACAGGGGTGCTGTATAAAGATTTGGAGCTGTGGTGTTTTCTGGACAGATGGATCTAAAACCGGTACCCTTGTAATGAGTTAGAGTGGTGTTCGTGATCCAGAACTTATTATTCCACATGAGTACCTGACCTCACTAATGCTCTTGTGAACGCAAAAAGATCCTAATATCAGCATCTAGCCTTCTGGAAGAGTAGAGGCTACAGCAACAGAAGGGGCAAATGTCCTATTTATATTTATGATTTTAGAAGAAATGTTGGATGAGCAGGTGTCTACAGACTTTTGGACATATAGTGAATCTCATTTCTTTACAGTTAGTCAATTTTTTTTTTTTTTTTTTTTTTTTTTTTAAAGAATCTTTACAAATTTGACAAAAGTGGGCTGTGGGATGCACAACCAAAACATTCAGATGGAGAAGAATAAACAAGACAGAATATTATGGAATAAACTGACCTGTTTTAATAGTATTTTGTGTCAAAGCCAAAGTGTCAAATATGTATTTACATGTTGTATGACTACTTTTCTCATGCATTTTTGCTGTGTGGTATTTACTTTTTATAGTTGTATTTATTTAAGTGTTGATTTTAAATGAACTGTGTTTTCCTGTGCTTCTGTATGTGATGTTTTGTTACTGTTAATCGACCAACAACACTCTTATTACACCCTCTAAAGGATTTCTATACTCTACAAATGTAGCACTATATCATCTAGTTACACCACCCCCCTCTAGAGGGACACAAACAAACTGCACTGAGAACAGATCCTGTTTTCCTAATACTCTTAGCTCTCTCTAAATTGTATAGTCAGAAATAATATATAATACATATATAATATAAAATGACGAATGAAATACCCTCTTTAGTAATTATTACATTTAACATACAGTTACAAGTTTAACCACAGTGAAAATGTCTTGAGTTTTGGAAAAAGAAAAAAAAACTGGGCACTTCTGTTGTACTAAAATGTATTCTCAAATAAATCTATTATTTAAATAAATTGAAAAAAAAGTGTCCAAAAACCCCCAGATCTTCCAAGCATCACATAGGGGTAAATCGAATGAAGTCCACCTGGATATCAACCTGGAGTGTTCAAATTGAAAGTCACAAATTAATAAATAAAGCTAAGTTTAATTCACTTATTTATATTATAATACACTTTCATTTTTTTTTTGTACTCATCATTTCCGGCATCACTTTTTTTTTTTTTAAGTCAATGTCTGTCAATATTTCCTACTTTCATACTTACCGATTTCTTTTTGTGGAACTTATAGGATGCTGGAAGGTCATATCTAAGCTCTATGAAAGAGAACATACAAAGTAACTATGAACTACAAACAGCACAAATGATGCTATATGGTCTCACATTAAATAAATTAATTGTAAGTGTATAAGACAGTACCTGCAATGACTTCCATTTTCACCTTCCAATCATTTGCCTTCTTTTGTATGTGCTGTAGAAAAGCAAAACTTATAACACTAATATTAGAAGATGCTGTAACTCTAATGAGAATAAACCACTTACACTCCGTGTTGATGTCTTGTGAAGAGAGTATACTGCTTCCTGAGCCATCGAGATCGCTGTCTTCAAAAACTGCATATCTATGCCTTCAGATAAAAAGGAAATAACATGTTGCTGCAGGATACCACGCTGATGTAATATGGCATTTGTGTTATCCTATACATAGATGATGGACATTATTAGTATTATCTTACCCTGGTTGTGTTTTGTACCAAACGGAGGGTTCAGGATGACTGTGTCAAATTTCTTTGCATATGAAGATCCAATGCAGCACACGTCACTTTGGACCATGTCGATGTTTGGCAGTTCAAATTCTTCCACATTTCGTTTGAAAATGTCAAGTGCATCACTGTCAATGTCGAAACCCACACAAAGTCTGTTTGGAAAAAACCCCAACCTATTACTACAACTGCAGTAATAATGTAATAATCACATAATTCCTACTGTCAACAAAAAAATCTGTAATTCAGGTTTATTCTCACCCTGCATCCAAGATCGCAGCTCCTACACTAAGCACTCCACACCCACATCCCAGGTCAGCAACCAGTTTATTCTCAATGCCATCAAATGTATTGTGAATAGTGTACAGCATACAGCCTGAGATGTAGAGAAATGCAACGTGCAGCCTGATCAGCACATTTTAAGTATTTATGATAGTCCTTGTTCAGTCGATATTTAAGAGATTGTCAACATATTAACCAGAAATGAAAGCGATATTTCAGGTTAAAGAAAAATGAGAAAATGCTGGTTTTAGAACTATTGGCACCTCTATTACTAATTGGCGAAGCCTCTTCAAGCAGAAATAACAGCAATGAGATGTTTCTGAATCACTCCTCTGAGCCAGAGTATTTCCAGTTTCCTGATATTTTTTGCTTCCGGACTGCCCTCTTCACTCCACCACTAATTCTGTGTGGATTTTGTTGTGCATTTTTCTCCATATGTTTTTGAAGGAATATACTTTTAACTTATAAATCATTCTTACAAGAGTGTTGTTTTATTAATAGTTAATACCAGCACAGCATACAGTGAATATTTAATAACCATGATAGTTACCTGCTATATGGGGGCTGGTGGGGTATTGTTCCAGGAGGATTTTTGGCTCCTCAAATCCATCTACTTGCTGAAGGTGGCTTTCCAGTTCTTTCAGTTTCATGGTTACAGTGTGTTTCAGCCACAATATTTTCTAGGAGCTGGCCTGTCAGCATGTTTTGCAGAGAATGCAACAAGACAGTTATTTCTCAACATCAGAGCACCATCACAGCGAAGTGTTTTCTTGCACTCCCTTTCAGTCATGTTTAATTAACTCCACACACAAGGGCGAATATTTTTACTGTTTGCTCATAAACAACAATTAGTTCACTTTCACTAATGTTCTGCCTTCTTGCCAAAGTAAGAATGAAACGAAACATAACATCCAGTGAAATGCACTTCACAATGAGCTCTGTGCTCCGATTCTGTCAGCAGAATCTGATGCTTTGCCGGTCCATTTTACAGTGATGTACAAGCAAGCATGTGTCCAGTCCACAGTGCCTTAATCTCAGCCGACACAAAACACTTCAGTGTGAATATCAGCTATTTTCATCCTTTTCTTCCTACAATAAACAGTTTTATAATGCATTTAAAATGCAGACCTGCTTTCTCAATTAAAACATTAAATAAGATAAGATAAGAAAGAACTTTATTCATCCCGAGGGAAATTCTTTTGTCATGAACATGCTTAATGCAGCAAAGGGAACAAGAGGAATAAATATAAAAAAATAACTAAATAACTAATTTTTACAGAGTACAATAACAATATCAGATCAAATAAAATAAAATGTCTATAAAATGTATATATAAATCCTATGCTGTTTGTGTCATTAACCTTATAACAGTAGCCTTCACCATTCTGGAAAGCATTCCAGTTTCTCTTTGTTTACATTTACATTACATTTACATTATTTAGTATCTTTAAACACCAGGGACTGACAGATAATATCTCTTTTGTGAAGAAACTTTACAGGTGTCAAGAGACACTTTATAATGTGAAAGACAACTTTGGGCTTTACAGTAAGGGTGACAATTTTACTATAATCATAGTTCTTTCATGTCAGCAGGTATTTTAGATATATTAAATGTAATATTTTTCAAATATATTTTCCAGGCTCTGTAATAGAGGGTTAGGTGGGTGCTGAGGAACACTGGAAAAGAGCTGTTTTGCATATGAGAGCAACTTACTTGGCTACAAAACAATAAAGCAATTCTAAAATCCAAAAAGAAAAAAAAAATCATATTTAAATTTAATTAGAAGAACAAAAATATTTGTGAAACAATATGTTAAGGATAACAAAATAGGGAGACTTTGGAGTTTGGACTTTGAATCATTTGTGGGTTTATTTAGAATTAACTGCATTAAATCCTCCCTAAGGGAGAACACGTATAGGTAGATCCATATCTCAAAAAGTCCATAAGGTTGGAGGACTTGATTTTTTATTATTATACGGTTTTTCAGAACGCTACAGAAAGTTCCTCTAAACTGAATGGTTAAACCCAAAGTTCAGAGGTCCATTATTTATTGATAATAACAGCTGCAAAAAATTACTGCTCACTGCTATTTACAATGGGTCTTGTGCTTCTGATACACAACTTTCAGATCATTCTGCAAATAGTCTGTTCGCTTATCTTAACGGAGATTAATGGTAATTTGTATCTGATGGTTTGGTGACACCTTGTGCAGTAAAATTATTAATAACTTGGCAGATTTCACAATCAATTTTAATATTTATGGAAAGTATGGCAGTTTTCAGAAAATAAACAAGAAAGGAGAATTAACATGGAAAAACTGAGACAGAGACATAAAGGCTGCATCCTAAATCATTCACTTTCATACTTTACTTACTACCTTACTGTATAATAAGCAAGATGTAAGCAATGTATAGCAAAGTATAGTTCCCTGGTCATTATCCAAACAACAGATTTCTTCAGGATGTGAGAGACCTGTTTGTCCTGTCAGGATTTAATTTCTGATAATGCCAGGCAGACTATTTATCCTTTATTAAGGTTTTAATATTTCATGGTATATTTAACATAAGATTTAACTTATCTAGACTCCCATTTAATCTAGATCTCATTAGCAAGTTTATTTATATTCATACTTTTAATCATTATAATGACCCTGGTATTAATTTATTTAACAGTTATTCTTATATCCAGGTTTTCATCCACAAATGCAGAGTTAGTTTTTGGCCCCCTCTGTGCTGACTTTTAGCATTATATGGGCACTTTGCATTCCTCCCAAAACAAATTTTCATTTAAATTGGTAAATATGTTTTCCCCTGCACCAGAGTCATAATAAATACTTATATGGACAAAAGTATTGCGAACATTACACCAATAGGGACTCTACTGACTTTGTACTCAAATACACAGACTTTAATATGACGTTGGTCGCCGCTTATAACAGCTACCACTCTTCTAGGAAGGCTTTCTACAAGACTGTTTTTCTGGGAATTTATGCCCATTAATTCTGTAGAGCATTCATGAGGTCAGGCACTGATGTTGGACGAGAAGACCTGCCTCGAGAAGACCTCAGTGTTAAGGTCAGGGCTCTGTGCGGGCCAGTCAAGCTCTTCCACACCAAACTAATCCAACCATGTCTATATGGAGCTTGCTTTGTGCACTGGGGAACAGTCATGCTGGAATAGAAAATCCTTATCTGGAATAGTCTTATCCAAATGGTGTCCATAAAGCTGGAAGCATGGTGTTGTCCAAAATGTTACGGTATGCTGAAGCATTAAGACTGCCCTTCACTGGACGTAAGGGGCCACCTAAATTCTATAACTGATAGGTGCAATACTTTTGTCCATATAGTGTAGACAGATCCTGATAAACGTATTTGTGAGCTGAATCAGATGTGCATGAGACTGTGCCGTGGAGATGGGCTGCAGGACTGGAACTAGAAAGACCAAACGCGAAGACCCAAATCTCTCCTGTGACTCAGACTCCTAAACCATAAAAGAATTTACTTCTGTTTTATGGACATTAAAAGAGTTTAAATGCACCTTCATATCAGGAGTCCTAATCAAATCTCTCTGAGCTGCACAATCGTCAGTGAATTAACAAGAAATAAAGGCATGCTGCAGATTTTGTGCACTGTTTTCTTTATCAAAAACATGAACATAGAGTGTAGCAGAATAGTTTGATTTAAAGCACTCACCTGAGTTTACTGCACTATTGATACAAACAGCCATGTGCCTTATTTTGTTTCCCTACATCTTTTTTTCCGGATTAGTGAGCAATGCGTCAAAATAAGAGTCCTCACCGTGCAGTGCTGAGTCCCAGTATCAGAGAGAGATAAAGAGAGAGATAAAAGTGAAGAGAGAGATAAAAGTGAAGATAGAGAAAAAACATGCTATAAGAGCGTGATTATGAAAGGTGTAATTCTGAAACATTTACAGTGCATGGAACTCTTTTTTTTTGTATGCATATCATGTTTTATTTGTATCTGGAATAGGAACAGTTCCTTATATTCTATAGTTTACAAAAAATCTTTTTCTTTCTTTCTTTCTTTCTTTCTTTCTTTCTTTCTTTCTTTATTGCTTTCTATTACACCACCTTTCGTAGGATGTAGAACATCAAACATCCAGTTTCGATCTCAAAAATACAAATATGCATGCTATTAGTGAGTAATTATGAAAGGTGTAATTCTGAAATATTCGCTGTGCTCTAATTTTTATGTATGCATGTCACATTTTATTTTTAAATGAACATAATCTTTAAAAAATGTTAATAAATAAGCTTTCTTTCTTTCTTTCTTTTTCTTCCTTCCTTCCTACTTACCTGCTTAATTACACCACCATAGGATTTCACAAGGTGTAGAACAAAATCAAGTTTTGATCTCAAAAAATCCAAATACAGCATGTACTCAGGTCTTTGTGCACATCATGAGTGAGTAATTTAATGTATTCACTCACTACATCACTGCCAATAGTATACTAAAGGCTACAGAACAGTAATGAAGTTATAGGAGTTGTGTTCCTTGTCAGGTCTTAGATGGGACAGTGGCTCACCTTATTTCAGAATCTTGCTGCTGGGTTAGCTGTGCACTAAAAAAATGTAAAAAGCAATTTAGCTGCCTGTTTTCTGTGGAAGCCAATGAAAGTTAAAACATAAAACAAATGTAGCAAAACAACACAACAGAAGGATGTTTGTAATGAACATCACTGAAATATTCTTTTAATTACACTTTGATGGTTTTGCTCTTGAATAACACTCTGTCATGCCACATATTTTTGTCACATTGTTTTTTAACTGCTGTTTTTATATTATTGTAATTTATACCTAATTTGCTCCTCTTTTTTTGGCGTCACTCGGCTCAGGACTGCTGAAGTCCGTCACATCACAGATTCTGTTTTTCTGAGACAAACATCAGAACATGTGAAAGAAGAGCGGCCCGGTCTGCTCCGCCAGCTTTAATGGCCCAGTGAGCCCGTTTTATTTTCTATTATGTGGGTGTAGAAAGGGGTGCTCTTTTAATGTATGTGATTTAAGTGTAGGGTGGAGCAGTATTTAGTAAGGAAGCATTTTATAGCATAAAATGGTTAAGGAGATTGAGTGCGAGCGAAGGGGAGATGTGGTCAGGCCTGCTGCGGTAAGGAAACCTAAAGCCTGCCGTCTGACCAGCACCACAGTAACAGCATAGTTCCCATTCTTCCTCCAAACCTCAGACTGGCCGCGCCAATTCTTCTCACTGAGCACCCAAACCCTCCCCTCCTCCTGTTTGGACATGAATGGAGGCCGGAGGAGTGCATACAGTCAGTGTGTGTGAACAGTTGTAACTGTGGAATGTAATTCATCATAATGTTTTTTTCCGCTTTTTTGTGGTGAACTTGTGATTTTGTGCTTTTTTTCCTGTGGGAAAGCTCTGTTTACACGAATGGCTCAGTGCTGAAGAGAAGTGTGGTATTTGTTAGTCAAACCTAGCATTCATTGCTCAGAGTTCACTCACACACTTAGACACACATACACAAACACAGGTTGGCATAATGGATGGATGAAAGGGTGGACAGACAGATGGAGGCAGATGTTCGCCCATTCTAAAACCTTCTAAATGAACAAACCAGAGTTCTGTAATATCAATCCTGATTAGCAGGGGGCAGCAAAGGCCAACATTAGGCTTTAAAGTGAGCGCAGCGGCCTTGTGTCCACTCTCCTGACACCGTGCTGTTCCCAGACGGGCTCCTTTGCCCTTTGCAGCCTGATGTTTTTCCTGGCGCTCAGTGCCAGGCCAGTGGCAGCCATGATGAGGAAATGATAATGGACAGTGGTCAGCGCGGCACTAGCCGTCAGACTCGTTTAGAGAAATGTCATTCCCCTTCCTTTTTCTTCCTTATGGCTGCCAGCTGCTGCTCTCGGCCGTTTCTGCCGAAAGCATGAAATGCTGCGTCTGTCCGTTGCGAGGGCGTAGTGTAGTTTCTTGTTTTGGTGTTTGTGTGTTTATGTGTCCTCTACTGAGGTTGATATTCAGATCATTCACCAAGCTGATCACCATACAGTGTCCTGTAACACTAGCTGAAATTGTCATGATAAACCTGCTTCATGATAAACTCAGGATGAACATGTTTATCATGTCAAAAATGTGCACAGCTACAAGACAAGTCAGTTTAAACACCGTCATCCAGTGGACCTGAAGTGTCATTGGTGATTTTGTGGGTAACTTTGAGTTACCACTTATCCATCATACCTGAGAAGATCTGTGTTTCTGAATACAGAAAATACAAAGGGGTGAAGGGGTGGAGGGGTAGTGGTGAGGGGGGGGGGGGGTGTAGGGAGGAGCAGAGAGAAAGAGAGAAAGAAAGAGATGTGTGAATAAGTGGCGGAGTCCGAGCGCCAGGGTGACGCAGTCAGCCGCAAGAGAGGGCTTATAAAATGTGAATCATCTTGCACCCTGTTTTTAGCCAAACCATGAAAATGCTGGAATGAGAGGGCACTTAATTTAGCCTCCTCTTTTTTAACTTTTCTGTGGCTGGTAATTCATGCATGGCAGTGAGCAGACCGGATTTTGGGGTGGAAGGCAACGAGAACCATTGGGCCAGGGGAGGCGGCACCTTCTCCAGCACCCAACTCTGGAGCCCATTAGTGTACCCACCAAACTACCGTCCTCAATCAACTGGCACCAGGGAGGAGATGAGAGACAAGGAGAGAAATGAGTAGATGACATGAAATAAGAAAGATAGCACAAAGAGTGAGAGGCGTTACATTAGGTAGCCCAGTGTCTGAGTGTTCTCTTCTCTTCTCTTCTCTTCTCTTCTCTTCTCTTCTCTTCTCTTCTCTTCTCTTCTCTTCTCTTCTCTTGACATTGTTTAAAAATAATGAATAGGAACAGTTTGCCTTTTTTTGCATTTAAACAAGTCCCTCATTGCACATCCTTTGGTAAATCAAGATTTTGCTTCATAAATGTTCAGAAGCATTTAAGCTCTGTTACAGACAGGTGAAAAGTGTTTCTACAAATGAAATAAAGCAGTGATTTGAGGGTCCTGCCTTGTTCACTAGAAAATGCTCTTTTAGCAAACTGAGCCTGCTCTGGACTGTTATGTCATTCATGAGATAAATATTATCTAAGTCCGGCATGGCCTGTGTTTTCTACAGCATAAAGCTGGAACAAAAGGCTTTATTTCCAAGCCCCCCGAGAAATACCCTGGTAGCATTCAGCAGTAAGTGCTGTCTATTAAAGGCAGTGTGTAATTTGTTGCATATGTTTGTCATGTTGCTCATTATAAGAACAATTTATCTCTAGATACTCTGCAGCTGTGCACAGATTTAGTGGTCAAGGGACTTTCAGATAAGAAAGTGCCTGCTGTGCTTCTTTAGGATCTGTCAACAGAAAATGTTTTATAAGACCCTAACCATATCCAAAAATATGTCTGTTATCCTTTTTATATTAGTACGACGTTTAGAAAAAAGTGTGAAACCTAATTTCATTGATGGTCTCGAGACATGTATCAGAAATTTCTCAGGAAATCCAAGCTGTTACTTTAGGTCAGCAATAACTCATACCTGAGAAACCTCAAAGTGCTGTTAAAAAGGTAATGGTCATGAAGTGATTAAGGCAATGTGACTGTGGAAGGTTAAAGTCCTGGGAAGACACACAAGAACTTTGGTCTTCATGAAAAACAGCAATTACAATGTTATTGCCCCTCAGCAATAACAGGCCTGTAAAAAAAGTCATGTCAAAAAACGTTGCTTTTCTGTGTCAAGGTTTGTGTAAACTCTTTGAAAATGTCAGTACATTTGAAAATTAAAGTGAAAATTTAACTGAAAATAAATCCTTTGGGCAGTGAAGAAAATCAACATTTGAAAAGTTTCTATAACAATTTTGGATATAAAGAGGTTTCAAAGGAATTAAATACAAAATTCATATTTATTTCTCCAAATGTAGTATTGATAATAAAATGGCACTGACATTTCTGTGTAAAGCCCATTACCAAAATTGTATGTCATTAAAAATCAGCATGTATAGAATAGTGAAACCTGTTATTTACATTCAGATTGTAAGGCCTTGTTGTTAGAAAAGGTGAGTGATGTAGGTTTGATCCACACTTTTAAAGTAAAGTTTTATTTTTAATTTTAAAAGGTGTATAATGGAAGCATTGGTGTTATAAGTCACTAGTCGCAAATAGATTGCCTATTCTGTGAATGCCAGTTCATCTATACCATTTTCAACGAATGGGCTGCATATTTGAATGTTACGCCATTCATAGTCCTTTCAGAATAATGTACAGGACACAGTTCACAGTGTGTAATGAGTTAAGAGTGTGAGTTGAGGTGAGCCAAAGGATTTGGTTTTGTAGGCAAACGTCACTGCAGTGAAATACCTGTGGACTGGCAGCTGTTAACGCACCTATATTATCTAAAGGCAGTATTACAGTATTACTGTATTACAGTATTAGAGCTACGTACTGTGTGTGCACTCCGTCTCCTTTCACTTCACTTGCTTTCCAACGGGAAGCTTGTTGACAAATTAAGACGTGTCACTTCAGTTTAAAGTGCGCTGCATGGATTGCAGCAAGCATTCCTTGAGCACATAGCAACACACATACACACAGTCTCAGCATATAATAAGCACTGTCCCGACTGTGCGGTTTGTGTTTCCCCATGTGCAATCGTGGAGAAGCCACATGAAAAGGCCTCGGTATTAAAGGACAAGTCTTGGTTGGGAGGGATTTTGTCATGCAACAAGAGTGTGTTTTTCACTTTTTTCTTAACTTTTTGGAGAAATTCAGCCACGGGCGCATTAGGCAGGCAAACCGCACTTTTCTGCCTCTCCAAAGACCCTCACCACCGGAAGAGCTTTTTCACTGCCCAGTGTTTTTAATTAAGGCCTAATTAGGTATAACAGTTACTGGCAAACACCTGTTTAATGTGTATAGCTATTCATACTAGTACAACGAATCAAGTCTTATTAATAAGTTTGACATTTCACAGTGGTCGGAAGGCAAGGTATAAAGAAAGTAAAATGTTCTTTTTTAATTTTTCTCAGATTTTCTGGCAGACTTAGATGTTCCTCATTTCATTTGATTATTTTTTAAGAAACACTGAATTTTCACCTTTGCACTCTTGCTTGGCACTTTAACCATAGACTTGATTACAAATTAGTTTATAATATCTTTTTTATTTGCAAATTAATTCTTTATTGCAGCCTTCTTATTTCCGCTGTACATATGTCCCTCCATGTCCATCCTTCAGCTTCTCCAGTGACCAGGCCATGTACTTGTCCATCTAACTATTGTCCATACACTACCATTTGTCCATCCATCTGTCCATCCATCCATCCATCCATCCATCCATCCATCCATCCATCCATCCATCCATTCATCCATCCATCCATCCATCCATCCATTCATCCATTCCATCCATCCATCCATCCATGAAATAAGAGCATTACTGCAATACTTGCAGAGTTTGACTGCAACTTGAAATGTGAATTTCCTGCATCGATTGCATAGCTTAAGTGATTCCCCGGTTACTATGGTATCTCTGGTGGTTACTAAGGCATTGCTAGGGTGTGGGGATGGTGTTGTATCCCAGGTGGCTGATATGTGGTGTTTGCAGTTTTGTGTCCCCATCAATGTCAAAATCAAACCTTTTGTGACTGCAGTGGTGTTCCAGCTACTAGATTGTACTATGTTGTACAGGTTGATGATACTGTGGCAGTGCGGAAATGTGAAATTCCTGAAGAAAAGAGTGATTGCATAGCTTAAGTACTTCTACCAGTAATGTGGTAACTGTGGTGGTTGCTAAGGTGTTGCTTGCTGAATGCTATTTTATCTCAACCCTAGACTACAACTTTACTGTGTAGTTGCAATGGTGTTCCAGGTGAGTACTAGGGTGGGTGTTAGATGACTCCCATGCCATCCCTGGTTGTTCAAAAGACTGTATACAAGCTGTTACCCTGCGTTGTTACTTTTAGAGATTACTGTACAGCCATCCATCCATTCATCCATACCACTAGCAAACTATTTATCTGTCCGGCAATAACTATGTCATCACACCTGTATGAGCTTTCTGGGCATTGCAATGGGCATTAATATGAAATTGCCCCCCAATCCTTTGTAGTTTTAACAGCCTCCACCCTTCTCTGAAGACTTCCTAAGAGATCAGAGTGTATCTGTGGGAACTTGTGCCCATTCAGTCAACAGTGAATTGGCGTGGTGAGGAATTTATTCAGGACAATTAGGCCTGGCTCCCAACCTGCATTCCAACACATCTCCAACACATGAGGGTTGACATCAGGCCACTGGAGGTCCTCCACATCCAATGCATGAAAGCAGGTCTTTATGGACGCTTTGTGGAACAGGAAAGAACTTTCCCCACGGAACTGGAAGCCTATAATTGTGTAAAATATCTTTGTAAGCATCTTAGTTGCATTATTCTTCATTGCAACTAAAGGGGGCAAGGCCAAACCCAGAAAAGCAATCAGGAGGGAACTTAGAACAGTGCAGTGGAATTAAGGCTCTGAAGCTTTAACTGAGTTAATAGATGCTTGAGTATATGAATGTTTCAGTAACAGAACAATAGCACCCACACCTGGTCACAATGGACAAACAAACAAGCCAACACAGACACACTTGGCCATTATAAATAATTTTATATTACTATCCATACCTCTAGCAATCCTACACGTCTGAGTGTTTATTTGGACGATGGTGATGGTTAAATAGTGGAAAATCTGAACTAAATCGGTTTTCTTCGGGGACTATTTGGCCTCACGACGCCCTGCATGTATTCCTCCACCACAAATAGGTTCATCACCATTTCAAAGAACAACTTTCTGTGAGGGAGCTTTTAGAGACGGATGTCTGGTTCCATTTACCTCCACTACGAACAATTCTGACTCAATAGTTCTTCCAGGTCGGTCCATTTTGTCTCATTTAACAATTCTTTTAAATTTCGAGACAAATATGTGAATTCAAACCATGATTACTAGCAGACCGGTCCCTCTATCCTCATTTATCAGTTCTATAAATTTCGAGACAGATCTGTACATTCAAACCATAATTACTAGTAGACCGTCCTCATCCTAATTTATCATTATAAAATCTGACAGAAAACTGTAAATTCAAACAAAAATTACATATCTGTAACAAATGAGACTAAATGGACCATTCTATAAAGTATGAGACTCATATTCTCAGGGATTCAAGCACGGCTCGTCTCCATGTCTTCCTTGCTTCTGCCTTAACCTCTGACTTTTCTGTGACAGGAGTAGTTTAGGCGTACTTAGACTGCAGTAACTTGGCTGAATAGCAGACTTTGATTTAAGTACAGCTTTACAGGTTTGAGGAACAGATGTGGACTATCAAATCAGGTAAATGCTGTAAATGTAAGTGTAAATGTATACAATTTAAGACAAATCTGTAAATTCAAATCACAGTATGTTAGGGGTTTCACCACCATCACATATATTGCTAATGTTTACAACTGTGTTTGTGTTTGTGTGAAATAAACATTTTACATCAGTTTAGTTCCTCGATATCCATATTTATTTAAAAAAAAAAAAACGAACAAACAAAACTTTAGATAAAATACAGTCAGTCAGTGTCAAGGCAAACCGTTCCTACAGGAATTGAGAGCATTTCAGTGTCGCTGCGAACATAGACGTCCATTAGATCACTCAAATAGTACAGCACAACCATCGCAAATATTGTTCAAAATTTCAAATGACTTAACAAAAAACAATTTGGCTGAAGATAAAAACATACTGAAGTTGTAATAAACTTATCAGAATCCAGATACAATATGTTTTTTTTCCAAAATAAAGTTAAAATAAAACTAATACCCAGAAGTTATAAGACAATTAGCATACAGAATGAAATGTTTGAAAAATTTATAACTAGGAAAAAATCTAATCACAGTAAGTTATTATCCAGAAAGAAATGTCCAGAATAAGGTTTTAATATTTATTTCCAAATTTTCAATTACTTCAGCACATTATTTGTTGTTTAGAAATGATTGTCAGGAATAAACTGGAATTAATAAAATAATGAATGAATAAAACATCCAAAAAGAACCTTTTGGGGTCTAGTCTATAATATTTTATCATATAGATTATTGTATAATTACTCATGTAAATCAACCTAAAATAAAGATAAGTAGAATATGTAATCACTCACACACACACTCACACACAGCAACCTCTTCAGGCCCCAGTAAGATCAGTCCAGTACCACAGATCTTTATCTTCTCCATCTTTGACTGAGATTAGAAACACATTCACTAGTCTAAAATGACAAAAAATGACGACTTACAGAATAAAAGTCATTAGTGCACAAAATTATCTTCAGTACAAGCTTTCAGATTCAAGCTACAACTCCAAATTACAGCATCCTCCACCTAAGGCATAAACCATAATAAACCACTGGACCAGTAAACAGTTTCATTACTGTTATGGAAATACAGCTCGGCTTAATAAAACAGAAAAAACATGGAAAAGGGTTAGTTTCCCATAAAACACAGGTCTCGAGTATTGGTCTCGACCTGTTAACATGCAAACTCTATTGAAAACTCTTTTGGTACTCACTGTTGTCTCTGGATGCAAACCAGCCTCAGCGTATTTTTATGGCCTAAGCCAATTATAGAACATACTGAATTGATAAAATGAGCAATTCCAGTAAAAAACATGTTCAACAGAATAAAGTACCTTCAAATGACAGGATTATCAGGTCTGCATTGGCGTACGGTACGAAGCACCATAAGGAAGGCCAAAGTCCATTCAATTTCACGAAAATCAAAGAGGTCAATTTATGACCCACAGAAACACAGCAGAAAATAAAAATGATGCCTTGAAATAGGCTGAATCTCAGTCATTACAGGTTGAATTTGATGAAGCAGAGTTAGAAAAGAATAGGATTAACCTGCAGGATTATTGCACTTTCATTTTTTCAAGCAATAATCCACAAAATCAAGACAAAAAAGCATTTTTCCCTTTTTGGTCTACTGTTGCCTACAGAACATGATCTATAGTCTACAATCTAATTATCATAGTAATATGTGCTTGTTACTCCTAATCAAGACGCTCCTTTTCAGAGATTCCATTGTTGCCTTAATAGAAAAATGGTCTTGGGCTGCGGTTGAATAGTCCAAAAAAAAAAATACCCAAACAAAAAAGTGGTCCCATGTCCTTTCCTAATGACTTCTCGACCTTGATGGGAAAAGGCATGAGCTCACAAGACTATGTATTTATCATCAATCTGGTCTTATCGTGAAGAATAAGTCTCTTTTTCTAATGTTTATGACAGATTATGTGAAATAATCCAACATTTTTCAAATAATAAAGCCATTAAAACCCATATGACAAGTTGCCCCGACTGGGATTAAGCCTAGTTCTGGACTACACAGTATAGTGAATGGAGATTATCCAGTGAAATTGAAACAGTCCAGGACTAGTCTTAGTCCCAGTCTGGAAACTGACAGGATATTTGATTTAATGCCTTATATGTGTAACTTTCACCCCCTGGTGGTTATTTTTGATTTGGTTTTCTCTTTATCCTTAATGTGTTATTCACATTTAAAAAAAAACAAATTGAAATTACTGCTGAGATGCTTTAACTGTAGTACTCAATACTAAAGGGGATACGAAAGGAATAATAGTAACAATAATACAATAATAAGTATAACTTTATTTAGTCCATTTTAAAGAATCCAATGTCGTTTTATATAAAATAGAAGGTCAAAGACCAAAAAGCCTTTTTAAAGTTCCTGGATCCTGGATGCTTCTGAGATTCTTCTGGGTCGTTTCGCTCAGTTATGAACCTTCCTAAGCCCATAACAAGACTATTTGACCGCAGCCCCTGGAATAAAACTTCTGGGGAAAACCTGTTAACAAGGACCCCGCTCTCTAAATCCCACCCGCAAAACCTCCTCCAGTTCATAAACATTTAACATCTGGATTATAACTGACGCAAAACATCCGGCTAGCAAGCAAAAGTCCCTTATGGTGGTCCCTGGATGTCTATTCTAGTTAGGAAATAAGACCTGGTCCTGGATATAGATGATTGGATGTCTAGTTAGGAGATCAGACCTGGTCCTGGATGTGGATGACTGGATGTCTAATTAGGAGATCAGACCTGGTCCTGGATGTGGATGATTGGATGTTTAGTTAGATGATAAGACCTGGTCCTGGATGTAGATGATTGGATGTCTAGTTAGGAGATCAGACATGGTCCTGGATGTAGATGATTGGATGTCTAGTTAGGAGATCTGTCCTGGTCCTGGATGTCTAGTTAGGTGATCAGACCTGGTCCTGGATGTGGATGATTGGATGTTTAGTTAGATGATCAGACCTGGTCCTGGATGTGGATGGTTGGATGAGAAGGTGGTACTAGGTGCTGGTCGTCCTGCTACATTCAAGCAGCATTTTTTAACTGGCAGAATTAATAGAGGTAGAACTCAAACCAGGATGAGCAGCTTCTGAGCTGAGATATGTTCACATCCATGTACTCTCTTCTGGAGAACGGTTGCTGGCTTTAGAACTTGAAAACCAAATGGAAAGATGCTACGGCATTGTGGGTAATGTAGTGTCTGTGGTGAGTCCTATTGTTTAATCTGTAGTTTAACTGAGTAATCAAAGGTAGTGGAGAAGATGCATTGACTTTTTCACATCCTTGTGATTACAGTGGGGCCCTTTTCTCAGAAAAATAGGTCTCGTAATTCTCCCAATCCTTAGAAACACCCTTTATTGCTAGTAATAACAAAATAATTTTGTAATTATGAGACTGTGGATAGCTTATGTCAAATTCCAAACCTTCAATCTATCCCACATTCCTGATTGTAAGCAGAAGAGGACACATATTTATCTTTATATTTATAATAACTTGAATTTGACAAAAATGTCATTGGATTTTTGAGGAAAATATAACTTTTCATATTTGAAGTTTTTGTCGTTTGTTTTACTAAAATATCATCAGTCCAGGCTTTAACCTGCTAAAACTGAGTGTAAACTGCAGTAAAAGGTAATTTGCATAACTACTCTATTATGTGAAATACGTGCCATGGCATTTGCATAACAGCCTACAGCAGAACAAGAAACTTTCAGAGCCTAAATGGAACATTTCTAAGGGTTTAATCAGTTTTTGCTCTCTTTCTGAAGGAAACAAAGACTTTTTTTTTTTTTAAGAGTTTTGTGTGGAAGTTTTTAAAGGTTTTCTTTCTTTCTTTCCTTCTTGTCTTTTTAATTCATTTATTAGTTTAGATTTTCTTTCCTTCTGTCCTTTTTCATGCATTCGTTAGTTTATATCTTCTTCCTTTCTTGCCTTCTTCAATTATTCGATGGGATTTTCCTCCTTTCTTTCCTTTTTCATTTATTCATTAGTTTCGATTTTCTTTTTTCTTTCTATTTCTCTACCTATAGAAGTTTGAGTGTTTGTGTTTTGGTTGTGCGCATTGTGACAGTGTGTGTGTGTGTGTGTGTGTGTGTGTGTGTGTGTGTACACTATGGCACTTCAGTACCAGCCCAGTCCAGGTTGCAGCTTGGTGGAGAAATGGTTCGTCCCTGCTGGCAATAAAAGGCCAGAAAAGGTCAGAAGGTCAAGCCGGCCGCCGGTCGGACTCAGCTGATGACTCTGATGCCGAAATATTTCCTCAACTGCTCCAGGAACATGAAGGTCAGGATGGTGTGGGGGATCAATCGGATCCCTGCTGGAACTAAGCCCTGCAAAATGATTGGACAGTTATTCGTTAGTGAGAAAACGGCGAGCAACAGAATAAAGTATCTTCAAATGACATTTATTATATAATGTATTTTAAGTGGCAGCGGTTTGAGAATCTTTTCAACATCTGGCCAGGAACACGTCTGCAGGTCCGTCCTCTTTATTTAGGCTCTGAGTCACATTTTACATACATCATGTTTATACAGTACTGTGCAAAAGTCTTAGGCCACTTTTCATTTCTTCATATTTTTTCCATCAACTAAACTATATATACATTAATACTGGGCAACAATGATTTTTTTAAAAATGCAATGAAATGAATTCAAAAGTAGTGAATTGTGCACTTTTGTTTTTAAAGTACTGCTATACACAGTTAAAGGGAAAATTAATGCCTGATTAAAGAATTGTCGGCATTAAGTGAATAACGCGTTAATGCAATAATAATAAGTTAAAATATCCAGTCCTAATAAATACAGCCACTGAAAAAATAAGCATCATTTTTTCTGGTTACTGCTTTTGTAATGTGTGGGAGTGTGTCTGTGTAAAATGTCACTACTGTGTAAAATGCAGGTCACTATTGATCACTTGATTCGCAATTACAAACTCAATAATGTTTGGGGAAAATGTAAAAATAATACACAAATAATTTATTATAGCTTGGAAATGTTAAACTACACTCCGACATTATTTTACAACTGCAACAATAAAAGTGATGTTAAGAGCAATGTGTGTTTGTGTGTGTGTGTGTGTGTGTGTGTGTGTGTGTGTGTGTGTGACTGTTTCATCCATCAGAAACTGAATCAGGAGTGAA
>JBBJLS010000002.1:19130458-19147264 GCA_037577275.1 Bryconaethiops microstoma | reverse complement strand
AGAGAGAGAGAGAGAGAGAGAGAGAGAGAGAGAGAGAGAGAGAGAGAGAGAGAGAGAGAGAGAGAGAGAGAGAAGCTCCAGCAGAAATGGCTTTCTTTTCCTTTAATGTCGTGCAGGAGTCAGCGATGCTTTTCCACTCATTAGGGCGGCTTTGAAGTGCGCGGCTGAAACCTGAGCTTAGGAAATCTGACAGAAAAGAAAATACCGGAGCAAAAGTTTTCTTGCTTTTCCTACAACGCTGCAAATCGCAGCTACAAATCCACATCCTACCGGACCCTAATGGCTTTTTAAGTAACTCTGTGAGAAGGACTGTGTCCTGGCAGAGGAGACGCTGAAGGAGCTGAAACTTCAAGGTAAAGTTACACACGGCCTGAGAGGTTCTCCTTCAAGAACAACACAGAGGAGAAACGTCAAATGCTGCAGTCAGAGGAACCGGAGAGCAGAGAACCCTCCACAGTTCAACCTGACACCACCTGTAACGAACCAAAGCAAAAAATACACCAGGTTCTCCAAGTTCTCCCACGATTTCATACCCATGATGTTCTCCACACACTTCCTAAAACATGGGTTCCTAAAGGGTGCCAGGACACTACACTTATAAATGAGGTCCTTCACACTTACTGTTCTTTACAATTCCTCACAGAACCAAAAGTGGTTCATCTGACCAGCCTTGTCATTTTTGTACTGAATTTCTTTCAACAAAGGTTATATTTTAAGGAATGTATAATAATTTCTAAACCATCATCCATCCATCCATGCATTCATCTATCCAACTGTCCTTCCATCCATCCATCCATCCATCCATCCATTCATCCATCCATCCATTCATCCATCCATCCATCCATTCATCCATCCATCCATCCATCCATCCATCCAACTGTCCTTACATCCATCCATGCATCCATCTATCCATTCATCCATCCATCCATCCATCCATCCATCCATCCATCCATCCATTCATCCATCCATCCATCCATCCATCCATCCATCTATCCATCTCCACCTGCTGCCTAGTCCTCTTCAAACATACAAGAAAGACAGACGTGTATGAAGACAAGAAGGATCCATTATTACAGAGAATCCCAGAATAGACATCTTTTTATTACAAGCCGGTCCAGTGGTGGTGGTGAGGAAATTACAGGGAGCTCTTCTCACACATAAAAAAGGTCGCAATGCTGAAACCAGGAACCTCAATAAAGGCTGGATTAGAAAATCTTTAGTTTTTACTCCCCCCACTTTAAAAAAAATCATTTTTTTCCCTCTCTTCAGAGTTTTGTTTTATGTTGAGCTGCAGCAAGCTGTTTTGTGGCTTCTCTCTCAAGCCTGTGGTTGGAAAATACGCTCACTTGTGGCCAGCCGGGATGCCACTCCTGAACTTAACATCTGTTGAGAAGAAGATGTTGAAAGGGACGGGGATATGGCATGAAAAAAGCTGCTAATCTCATGTTCAGATTTTCAAATTCGTGTCATGTGTTGAGTCGGAGGACAAAAACAGCATCCTTTTGGGTTGAATCAGAGTGAGGAAAGATCAGTGGGTCTTTAGATCTTTGGGCTCTTCATGGTTGCATCTTGAGTGACATCAAAGAATAATAAGCTTGTAAGTGGTTCTTCACCCGAGATATGTGTCTTCTCCTTGATTGGCCTTTGAGTTGCTCCATAAATAGCTCATCGTCTACACACAGTAATATGCAACATCTGTAGCTTGAGCTTCTGTGAACCAGCCAACATCAAAATGTGACTGTTTTATGGACGTTACTCAGTCTCTAAATACTCCACCTGGAATAAGTCCTCTAACAAGGTCCAAGTTATAAGTGTGGTATTCTTCCTTCAGACAGAACGGCGTTCAGATGGAGAAACATGCCACAGAGGCTCCAGGTAAAGACTTTGCTTTGGCTCTGATCTGAGAGCAGTGTCTTACGGGAAGCCTAACCATAACCATCACATCAGAAACCACAAAACAGGCACCAGATCAGTGGCAAAAGGCAGCGTCTACCACCACCGCCACACTGAGGAGAGCCAGCAGCCTGGTGGTAGTGCTGGGCATTGTGGGCCACTCCCTACATGCTGCTAATTGGTGTAATCACGGCAGTAATGAAGTATAGTGGTTTCTCTGAGTGTGATTACAGGTCGTCAGCTCCTAGAGGAAATGAGGGGTTGGGGAGCAGAGGAATTCTCTCTGATATGGGTGTTGTTTCTCTTTTACGGGATGTGCGAGCAAGGCGTGTGCTGTTGTTTTGACGCTGCTGCTGATGGTGGCCGCTGTCAGGCCTTCTGTGGGGAAGTAAACAAGTCAGTCTGCGTGGCTGCAGACTGCCTTTGATATTCACCAACTTCCTTGTTCAAGTTCTTATCTCAAGGTATAAGAGTTTGCCACTTTCTACAGGATGTGGAGCTGTGCTGCTCTGTGCCATGTGTGTGTGAGTGTGCGTGCGTGTGTGTGTGTGTGATGAAATTGTCTGAATAAAGTGACACAATCAGGAAATGCCACAAATGACACTGTGACCACTTCAAACTAGACTAGGTTTATTAACTGAGAGCACACAAACATACATATTTTATTACAGACTATTTTTCAGCACTATAAAATTGCATCACGCCGAAATTTGTGGCTGGAGTTTTAAATTATAGTCATGTTGTGCCATTGTATTCAAATATTGTGTGTTCTCTCAAGAATATATCATAATTTTAACAAATAAAATGATTGAATTAACTCACGCAATTCATTCATTTCCTTGACCGGTAGTCTTGAATTTGGACCAGGCAAGCTTTTCCCTTATTGCCGTTTTCACTGCTGTGATATAATCTTTTCTGAGGAATCAGTGAGTCACAAATGCACGTCTATTTCAGTTCCTGTAATGTGGTGTCATCTACTTGGTTTATTTTTCTGAGTCTCACTTTCCTTGGGCAAATCTGAATCACCTTTAGTATGTGAGGATGATAAACTTATCCTTATTTTACAGACCTTAACACAAACAGCTGGCCACATTTAGGACAGCTTACTGCCCAATGTTTTTACACACCGATGATGAAATAGGACATTCACCATCAAAGTCCACGGTGGGGTATTTCTGGAGAATAATTTTCCTCCCTCTGAAATGCAGAAAAAGGAGTCTTGTCTTCAGGTTGTTTGCTATGGTCAGCTTGTCCTCAGGTGAGGAAGAATGAGCTAAGTCTTCTGTATACTCCTTCCCGACCCGGCGTCAACCCCATGCTCCCCTGCCCCCGCACTATAGGACTTAAATAGGCACAGTATGGAGCTTGTGGTGGAATCAATGAGCAGGGAGAAAGAGGTTGAAAGAGTGAGGAGGCGGTAAGGAAGTGATTCATAGTCTTTATGATTGTCAAACGTGTTTATGAGCACAGCATTATGAGAAGTTCAACTGAACTGTAATTGCTTGATAAATCAGTTGTCAGGCAGAGCTGCGTCATGGACAGCGTTGCATTAAAGTGCCTTGCAGAAGGAACTGAAAGAGTTTTCAAAGAAATATAGACTGACTGTAGGGTACACTGAAATAGAGAGAATTGTTGAGCTTAAGGTGATATTAATTGTGATATTAAGTGGACCTTTTGTAGTTGGTGACAAGAATCTTTTACAAATTTATCTGACTGACTTTTTTTTAATAACTATAACTGTGTTAGCTGCTAGTCCGATAAGACCTTTCTAGTATCACTTTAAGTCACCGTTGGTTATCTGATGCTTACCTTACATTTAACACACCTTCAACTATATATCTAATTCACCTACATAGTACTAATCTTAACCTTAGCCTTAACTATAACCTGAACCTGAACCTAAAACACACACCTAACCCTCAGCCCGGTCCTGAAACTGACCTTTGTACTGAGTATCAGTAGATACCCTACTCTGTACTAATCATTTTCCTACTTTGTACTAACCAATTAGTGCATCTTAGAACCTCCACAATCTGTGCCTGAGAACTCACTGAGCTTGCATATTAAAGAACCATTTTTGAACCATCTTATTATATTAATCAAAGTATCAATGTTTTGACGTAATTTGTTATTTATATACTCTAAATCTGCAAAGAGACAAGGTCGGTAGGAATGTGTTTGCAGAGACGCCATACGTTCTTTCATACTCTTATCTCCAAAGGTGGACGTCACTGCCAATTATCTGTGCTGTTTGTCTTAAATCACAAATCTGAATACTTTTGTAATTCCCTGTTAATTTAGATATTAGTTTGAATATTATTCACACTTTTTATGAAAGATTAGCCAATTTTAATACCCCAACCATATGAGCTGATACTGTGATGAGTGAGCATTATAAATGTTGAGTAAATTCACATTCACACCCACTGTATGTTTGTCATAAGTCGGAATAGATTCCCAGGAAATCGCACTTGGTGTCTATCTTAAGCCTACTAGAGGCAGCGCTTCTTGCTGCAAAGGTCAATATTGACCCATGAGGTAATTATAACTCCCTCAACACAACGGGCCTACCATCAACAGCTAGGTTTGTAGGCTTTCTGATTTGGATTACCTGATCAAAAGATGGTTAGGTTTAATTTTGTTTCAATCAATATTTATCCTTCACCGCTGCGCTGCTGACCCCTGCTGTGCTCTTCGTGAACAGTAGCAAAATAAAAGGAGTATAAAAATATTATTCATCAAGAGCAGATATGGTGCCGTCTTGCTGGTTATGTAACAATGAGGCACTGTAACATCTGTATGCACCCAGTGTTAGCATGAATAGGAAAATTCATTGTAAGAACATTGCCATACTCGTCCTTAGTTCAATTTTCACACCATTTCACATGCAGAGCCTGTGCAGAGGAGCAGAGCTTTCGTTCCATTCTCTCTTTTTTTCTGCCTTGTCAATCAATGGGGAAAAAGTAGTTAAATCTCTCTGTTAGCCATACATGTAATTACAGCTTGCCAAAATGTTACTAAATATGCCCTCGCTGGGTTTCTGGTTTTGTTTTTTCCTCCCCTTTCGCCTTTTGAAGGAGTTCTAATTGGTGGAGACAGTGTGTCAGGATTAGAGGCTGGGAGTTTTAAACCCCAACACCCCCGAAACCACACAGTGCCCCCTCCTCCTGCTCTCTCTGAGTTCCAAGCTGTACTGCAGTCTTTGTGAGGACTGTACGGGGGCTGTGTGTGTTCACTGCGGCTGGCCTTTCTGCACCTACAAACCCCTCTCCCCGATGACTCCAGTAAATACACACCCCCACCATGAGACACCAGGCAAGGTGGACAATCTTTCTGCACCTTATTCAACCAGACTTTTCACTGCTTCTTTAATAGCTAGCCCTTCTGCCAGAAACAGAAAAGCAAATATCACCAGGCTGTTTATCACACAGCGTAGTATGCTGGAGAGATATTTGAAATAATTAGGAAAATTAGAGGACAAAACAAAAAGGCGAGTACAGACAGAAGTTTTCACTTCTGTGGTTGTGTAGATACGGACATGCGGTAAGGGTTTATACCATAGGTCACTATGCCATAGTCATCATTTGATGATGTGTGATTTAACCCTAAATGTATACCCTAGGTTATATATCACTAAGGTCAGGACAACTTTTAAAAAACAGAAAAACAAAAACAAAATGAACGAACCAATAAAAATGATCTAAAATGACTTCATTTGTTGTACATTAACTTATGACCCCATTTAAAAATGCTAGGACGCTGTGTTAAATGCCAATAAAACCAGAATTTGATCATTTGCAAATCATGTAAACCCTATATTTAAAATAAAACAGAACAAAGACATCATATCAAATGTTGAAAGTTGTTTCACAGCGGGAAGGTCCTGGGTTTGAGCTCTGCTGGGGATCCTTTCTGAGCAGATGCATGTTCTCTCCGTGTCTGCATGGGTTTCTTTCAGGAGCTCCAGTTTCCTCCCACAGTTCAAAGACACATTCTTCAGATGTCCTGGAGATGCTAAATTGCCATACCCTTGAGTGTATCTGCCCTGCAATGGACCGGTAACATGTCCAGGGTGTTTTTCCACTCTTCGCTCTGTGAGCAAACTCTCACGAGGATAAAACAGCTCATACAATAAAAGAATGAACATCATTTAAAAAATGTGCAAAAAAGGTTGAGAAAAGTTGTGTTATACTAAAAAAACACCTTTTGGAACACCTTACAACTAGTTAGGTGAATTGGCAACAGGTCAATAACATTACTGAGTATAAAAAAGCATTCTAGAGAGGCAGAGTCTCTCAGTAGTAAAGATGGGGAGGGCTTCACCACTCTGTGAAAGACTGCACTGTCAAATAGTACAACAATTTAAGAATAATGTTCTTCAGCATTAAATTGCAAAGAATTTGGGGATTTTATTGTTTATGACACACAACATCATTAAAAGTTTCAGAGAATCTGAAGAAATGTCTGTACACAAGGGAGGAGTCTGAAAAACAGTTTTGGATGGCTGCGATGCTCTCAGACAGCACTGAATTAAAAACAGACACAATTCTGTTGTGGAACACTTCAGAAAAAAGGCCTGAACTCAATAGATAGACTGAGGTGGACAAGTGGAAAACTGTGGTCTGATGAATACAAATTTTAAATTCTTTTTGGACGCCACATCCTCCAGGCTAAATAGAAGAGGAACCGTCCGGCTTGTTATCAGCGCACAGTTCAGGAGCATCTGTGATGATATGGGGGTGCATTAGTGCGCATGGCATGGACAGCTTGAACATCTGGGAAGGCACCATTAATGCTGAATGATATATACAGTAACATTTGCTGCCATCCAGATGACATCGTTTTCAGAGAAGGTCTTGCTCATTTCAGCAAGACAGTGCCAAACCGTCTTCTGCACGTATTACAGCAGCATAGCAGTGGAAAGGTCCAGGTGCTAAATTGGCCTGTCTGTAGTCCAGGGCTGTCACCCTCTGAAAACACTTGGTGCATCATGAAAAGAAGAATACAAATAAAGGACCTCAAACTGTTGAGCAGCTCAAATCCTTAATCAAGAAAGAATGGAACAAGATTTTATTTTCACAATTCCAGCAATTGGTCGCCTCGGTTCCCAGATATTTACATAGTGTTGTTAAAAGAAGAGGTGATGCAACACAGTGGTAAACATGCTGTTGTCCCAACATTTCTGAAACTGGTTGCTGGTATTCAATTCAAAATGAGCTTTTATTTTACAAACAATCACATCTCAGATTAAAAAACAATCACATCTCAGTTTCAATATTTGGTATGTTCTCTTTGTTCTGTTTTCAGTTAAATATATTGTTTACGTGATTTTCAAATCATCACATTCTGGCTAAATTTGACACAGCGCCCCAACTTTTTCTGGAAAAGACATGGTAAGATAAGAAAAGGTACACTATTGAATTTCCCACTTGTGGGACTAATAAAGGTTTATCTTATCTTATCTTATCTTATCTTAAGTTTTTTCCTCCTTTTGAAAGTTACTATTTTGGAAATATGACGTTTTGCTTGACAGATATTATATTATATATTATATATCCTGAAAGACTGTATTCATTCATTTATTTTCTAAGCCGATTATCCTAACCAGGACTGCGGGAGTTGCTGAAGTCTATCTCAGCTCTCATGATCT
Source organism: Bryconaethiops microstoma (assembly GCA_037577275.1). Taxonomy (NCBI): domain Eukaryota; kingdom Metazoa; phylum Chordata; class Actinopteri; order Characiformes; family Alestidae; genus Bryconaethiops; species Bryconaethiops microstoma. The sequence goes on along the minus strand of JBBJLS010000002.1, from coordinate 19,139,721 downwards.
TAACAACTTGATGTACACGTCATTAGACCAGGGAGGAAATCAGAGTTCCTTGTAGAAACACATGCACACTCATTGAGAACATGCAAACTAAACACATAAAAGGACCCTAAGCCACCCTAGCTGGGAATCTGACCTAAGACTTTTTTGATGTGAGGCGACAACACAAACCACTGCAACCTTTCCTGATGTCAGTACTGTGCAAAAGTCTGTTTAGGCTGTTTAAATGAACTGTAAATGCTGAGAAAGACACTACCACCCGAATGAACACAAATTAACATTAATACAATTAGTGGTGATTTTTATGTGTGCATGTGTGTGTGTGTTTGCATGCACACGTATTTAAATTTCAAATGTATTGAGGAGGCCGAACATTTTATTTTTGTTTAAATTATCTTTATTATTTATTATTCTCAGGGAGAAATCTGAAACAAAACTTGTGTTCTAAACAGCTTATGTACTAATTTTGGAAAACAAATTTTTGCTCCTGATTTATAACTTTTTATCAGTATTGTTTTGTGGTGCTTTGCAGGCCACAACTTACTGCCCAGATAAAGGTTTTCTTGGGCTAGAATTTGGAATGCAGTGCTAACAACAAATCACCATTGGAATTATTTTAGTCTAGGTTTAGACTTAATGTCAGTCTGGGAAGCTGGCCACATAACATAATGGTATTTTGTTAATGTCATTGTGTTTCAGAAATTTCATGGAAATATAATTGCAAAAATATGTTTACGTTGTTTTCTAATTATTATAATGTTTTTTTGCTTCTCATACAAATGTAATATAAGTATACATATTTAGCATATATGTGTGTACAAATACAAAAGTAAATGAGGTATACCTTTAAGCTAGACACTGAAGTTCCTCTGAACTGACAAGATTTCCACATAGATCAAATTATGTTAACATGGAAAACCTAATTGCCACCAGAATATGAACCCTGACAACAGGCAGTCACCTCATATGAGTCAGACTCAGTGGTGGTGCCCTCTTGCTCTGATGTTGTAGGTGTAGGACAGGTGTACGAGTGCAATCAATCAGACTCTATCATCACCTCCCCCTACCAGAGGTGTCGACTCAGCGTCCACTCTGCGGGGGGTGCGGTGCTGCTGGTGCACTTCTGCCTCCTTCACTTCGCTAACTTCCTGCCCCGACAGCACAGCCTAAGCAAACATGGCACACAAAAGCCTCACAGAGTCACGGCCAGTCAGCCAAAGGTAGGATAGCGTGTAGGCCCCGAGACCGCCGCACTGTCCTAGTTCCTCCACTAAGGCAGCTGCGACCTCAGTGGAACGACAATTACCTCTTCAAATGGTCTTTTGCCACTAATAAACTGAGGCTTTTTTTTTTTTTTAACAATTGCGTTAATAGGCACAATAAATGGTAAATATTTTCTATACACAATCAAGAACAGTTGAATAAGAAGAAATCGTACAGTGCTCACAGAATATTTGACCATACTTTTGCCTCAAAGCGCACAATATACTATTGAACTACATGTGACCAGCAGCACGGATCTCCATTAGATCACACACTTGTACGCTGACCATTTGTTTGGTTCTATGTTCACTGAAATTCAATGAAACAATAATAAGCTATCAGTCAAATCTTTGGGAGTAAGCTGCAGCAATTGTGTGCTTGGCACAATAAACATATGAACAATAACGGAGCACGATGGTTGGGGTGTAAAGGTTGCCTGTGCCCGCAGCCCTACAGAGCTGACCCCCTGCTGAGAGCATGGAGCCATGTTTCTTTGTCTCTCAGATGGAATTTCCCCCATACACCTATTGGGCAGAGCTATACACTCTGATGATTAATTTTGCATAGGTTTAAACTACGGTGGGCATAATAGTAAAAATGTGAATGAACTGGTATGAAATAGGTTAATCATTTTCAAATGAATAAAATATATTTCAACAACCCAATGAATGCCAAAGGTGAGTAAACAAAGTGTGTTTATGTAATGATGTTATGCAATGGTAATGCTGAACTGAACTGACAGTTTCTGTATTTTTCAATGATTGGCCATTTGTACAGTATGAGTGTACACTGAGTGTCACATCTACACAGTACTAATTAAACTGCCCCGTATCCAGCTTTGGCCCCTCGCTCATAGAAAAAGTGTGCACAATGGCATCACACTCTTTTTTTTTTGTTTTTTAAACTTGTGTTGCAATCGAGTTCAGTGGACCTGAAGCTGTAAAAGGATCAGAGAATGAAAGACTAAAAGAGGCCAGTCATTCAGTCTGTCTTACCCTCTCTTTCTCTCTCTTTCTATCTGGATCTCTCTCTCTCTCTCTCTCTTTCTCTTTCTCTGTCCTGCTATCTCTCTATCTCTCTTACCTTTTCTCCCTCCCTTTCCCTCTGCCCTCTTCCACTCTTCCCCTTTATTCAGGTAAAACATTTACAGACACTCAGTCAATAAATGTTTAACCTGTTTGTCATGTGAACTTGTGCAGGTAATGCAAAACCTGCCTACTCGTGGAGCAGAAGAAAGGTTCAGACAGCCATGAGTTCCGTGGTCACTTCTGTTCTCACTTTACCCTTTTTTCTTAAAAATGAAAAAAGGTTTTGCCAGTTTTTGATAGGTACTTTTGTCAGGTAGGAATGTTTTTGGTGTATATGAGCCTGCCCCTTATAAAGGAATGAAAGTATAAACATCTTAAAGACCCCCAATAATTGGATGAGTTTGCTATCTTGGGTATGTTTTCATGTAATTTATTAGTCTGAAAAAATATTTTTTTAAGAGAATCTCCACGAGAAAAGTTCTTGCTTCGAGAACCTTCCTGTCAGTATTACCTAATATTTTTCTAAAGATCTGTATAAAGTGGAAAATGTAAAAGAAAAACCTTCATAAATTAACTGTTGACTTAAGTATTTGTCTGCACAGCTTCCACATTACTCATAAGTCTCGTCCCTCTTTCTCCTAATCTATTGTAGGTTCCATTATCACTTTCATCCCACCTGCATCATCCAGGAGTTAAAGAATTTATCTGAACAGATCCACACAAAGGGCTTAATGTGTTTGTTTCCAGCACCCTTAGCTAGGTCAAACCAGACCTGGATCACTCCAACACAGCTGGACATGGAGCCAACCAGAGTTTCTATCACATCTGGCCTTATAGACCACAGAGAGCTAAAGTATTCTTTCTTTCTTTCCCTGCATCTCTCTCTCTCTCTCTCTCTCTCTCTCTCTCTCTCTCACACACACACACACACACACACACACACATACACATCTCTACTCTAAAAATACCAAGAGCAGCAAATACGGGGATTATATAAAAGCTCATGAGCACAAATATATAAATATAAAGTACATAATGAATTTATTGATATTTGCTTTTTCGGAGTAGAGGGAGTGGCGTGGCAGTGGTGGACCAGAGCGGCCCTGGCACTCTTTAAAGTGGTGCGCTGGGCTGTGGGAATGTGCGCTTTTGGGTCGCAGTGCTGAACGATGGCGAGGAACCCTGGCTCTCTCTCACAAAACATCTCTGATCGCTCTGCTTGCCCATTCAGTCTATACCTTTCAATTCCAAAACTTTCCATAACACACCATATTAAGCGTCAGGTTATTTCTGCACTTCCTCTTTAACACTCTTTCCATCTCTCTCTCTTTCTCTCTCTCTCTCTCTCTCTCTCTCTCGCTCTCTCTCTCCGCTTTCTTTCTCTCTTATTCTTTTTGCTTTTTGCTTCTTTTTCTCACTTCCTCTCCCGCTTATTCTTTTTCTTTCAATTTACAGAAGTCTAATTTATGTCCAGGAAGGGTGTTTCTGAGGAGATAGTGGACATGCTGATTAAAGCCGAGAAGACAATGGCATTAGTCACTATTATTCCCACTGATTAGGAAGCCAATCCAATGAATTCTGTTATTTCTCCTCAGAAGTATTAAATCTAGAGTGATTTAGCCCTGAGTGTTGAAACATCAAACCCAAAGAGATCAGAGACCCATGTTTTGGTTTCAGTGCATCTGGACGCTGGTCTCTGATTGCACTTGTCTGCTTTAAATCACTATTGATGACAAATTAGAGCTGAGGTGGGGCCGTTAGCACACGCTAGCTGGGCCCAGCGGCGGCCCCTGGTTTCAGCGGCTGCATGGGAGTTGCCATTATTACTTCCTTCAGATTTTAATCTTTTGTGAACATGAAGTTTGTTCAATGAGTCCCCTCCACTTTCCTTCCTACGCTGAATTCAACTTTCAATTGTGAGTCTACGCTGAAACCCTCCACCCAAGACTATATGTGGAAATAAAGCTCAGATCACTATTAGCAGATATCCTCAAATGTGAGTGAACTTTCTCCGTTTGTTGTCTTGTGAGTAACAGGCCAGCATAATTTGTTATTCATTTTCACTTGATTCATTTATGACTTTAACATTAAGGAAATTATTATAGTGTTAATTCTATGTGTCTCTTAAATGCCGTGCCATTATTTTTAAGTGCCTGGTGAAGTGGTTGAGTGAAAATTTCCCTTTCATGAATTGTACAGGGCTGAATATAACTCTGCCAAGATGGAAACTGATAAATCAAAGCAGTGTTAGCAGAGTAAATATTACTTTACTGTAAATATCCAGACCAGTGTCATCACTGTAACTTAGTTCTCCTAGGCCTCCTTTCCTCGCCTCTTCATATGCTCTTAGATCTATGGGCTGCTTTAATCTAAATAACACATGTATGTGTGTAACATACATATACGAGTACACAAACAGACTGTGAAGACAGACAAGCTGTCAGCAATGAATCAGACTGTGGTTTTGGGATGATATAAGCTCTTCCCTAAGTCCAACCTACAGTTAGTCTGCTTCTTCTTTAAGAGCTCCAGAGTTCCTCCTGATGATGTGTGAGCATGCATTCATTGCTGAGTGGTATTTTTGTCCATTATGGTGCTAGGTGAGCACGTCTGTGGCGTGCCAGTGTTTACCTGTGGTCAGACCCGCTATACTGTGCCGCTGTGAGCCATCTCAAAAATATAGGTGAGACAGGGAGTGAGGGAACCTGAAGACAGACGTGGACGAGGCTAAAATTAGGAGTGAAAAGGGCCTTCTATGTTTCAGGGCTACAGTCATAAACAAAAAATCAAAGTCTGAATGACCGTCACGCTCATTGCCTAATTTACCAGTAAAGCATTGATTTACTACAGTGCAGAAATGGACACAGCCCTAAACCTCACTCTACATTTACATTTATGCATTTAGCAGATGGGGTAATCCAGAGCGATTTGTAATTTAATCATGTTGCAGATTAAGGTAAGAATCACTTAATGCTTCTGAACTGTGAGGAACTGATACTGTCTAAATCATTGCCAACAGATAGCAGCCGCCTCAACTTTTGATGACCATCCTGTCCGGCTGCCAGTCACTTTAACTTATCCCATGTACTAACTGTAGGCACTGGGATGTGCTGATTGAAGAGAGAGAAAGAGAGAGAGAGAGAATGGGAGAGAATGGGAGAATGGGCCGTGCGTGTCCATGTCGTATGGGTTTTGTCTCGTGATCCGCTGCGGGATGCCGCTGTCACCCCGGCTGTGGTTAGCTGCTCTGGTGCTGCTGCAGGCTTCAAAGACTGCAGGCCTGCCCACAGCCCTAATTAGAGGGTCCCTGCCCAGAGCTGGGGACAAGCTAGCGGAAAGTGTGCGCAAGTGCACACACTACGCTTCGGTAGCAACGGGCCGACATGGGCCGGGGATGGGGAAGGGAGGAGCAGCGACCTCATCACATCTGTCCCATGAGTCTCTTAGCCTCTTTCTCTCTTTCTCATGCAATCATGTCTTCCTCTTTTCTTCCATCTCACCTTGCATTGTAGTCCTGTCTACCTAGGCAATTCATCTTAGTTGAGAGAATTTCAGAAATGCAAATTATTATGGCCAGGTTCACCTTGTAGCTTCTACTGATGTTCTCAGAGCGGAATGAAACTTTCACTCTAAAAAAACGAATGAGTCAAAAAATTCTTTGGAGTGTTTCCTCAGAAAAAAAGGCAATCTTGGATTTCTAAATAACATTTTATGGGAATATTTTTTAAACCACCCAAATAAAAGGTTGTTTAGGAAACCAAAGGTGCTTCCTCTTTAAATCCAAAGAAACCTTTTTTGCTTTGTTCATTTTGGTTCATTTTGCTGTTAGAACTGATGTGGCTACCTAAAAGTCCAAACAAAACAGTGAATACATATATTCCCATATGATGTCCGAATGACCTTGCTGACCACTCCCCCTAACACCACTCTCTATCATTTACTTCCTTTCCAGCAAAATGTCCTGCTCCATAATCAGCCATTGTTTGCTGGGGGGTGTTTATGTCAACACCGAGCCGTTCTGTCTTGATGTAACCTCGGTTTTTAGCTGTTTAACCATATTGTCACAGCCTATTTAAAGGAAACAGACTGTTAGCCAGTGCACAGCTGGCAGGGCCAGTGGTGGTGTAGTAAAATATAAATATAATAAGAACGTTTTTGAGCTGGTGAATCCATTCTGAGCAGTGAAACATCACCACAGTGACCACAGCTGTGGCATGCGTGCAGGAAAGAAAAAAAAAAACAGGCCAAGCCTCTGAAGCCTGAGAGTGGGAGCCAGCAGAAGCAAAGAACAGAGATGTCTAACTTATGCCTCAGGTTCAGTGTTAATGGCATCATTAGCATAGGCTGATGCTCTACTGGCGGCATGTAAACACACAGCTCTTACTGTCATTATTATCTTCGCAGACTTGGTAAGTACTTTATTGTATGAAACTGTGTGATTTCTGTACAGAGCCCTGCATCGTGCTGTGTGTCATCACCTGATGTTAAAACTGATTTTCCTGAATTATCAGAACAGAATAGAAAGGGTGGCGTAATAAAATATTCCAATATCAAATCTGAAACTAGACACAATGCTGAACATTTCATTTTATTAAAGTTTCAGGGCTTAAATTCTACCTTAAACTGTTAACTCTACCTTAAACCGTTAAGGTCAAGAAGACTCAAGCCAGAGGAGGTGAGGGAGGTTTTTGGGCAACCAGAGGAAAAAGTGAAGGTGGTGCTGAAGGTATAGAAGCAGAAAGAGAAAGTGAGGGGGCAGCTCCCACAGGCTGCCATTGATGCATTGAGTTATTCAGGGCTCTGGACTTTAGGCCTCAATTACAGCCATTTGGCAGGAGCACTAACGCAGAGAGACGCGGCTGTGGCAAGTCCGGTCCACGCTGCCCGACCCTGTGCTCGTCCCCTGGGCAGTGCTTTGTTTTTTTAGCAGGCGGCTAACTCAGGCCGCTTTTAGCCTCTGCTTTTAGGCATCGCTGGTATTATTTTTTCCCTACTCGCTCCAACTGCAACGGCCTCAACCACTCAGGGCAATGGAGTGCTTTTGCGGAGGGAATGGAGTGATCAGTCACTGACGGTGCGCAGCATTCTGCACGCATGGATTCTATGACATCGCCTCTCTGGGCTCCAACCAAAACAGGGGAACCTCTTCTTCCTCCAAGGCCTTTAAAATGAACTTGCTTAGAAGCTGGTGCTAGCTATTGCTTAAAATTATTTTCTTCAAAACTGTGATGCCGAGTACATGCTGGTACTTCACTGGGACTAGAGGACACCCAAAGAAAACATTTGTAAAAAATGGACCCCACTTAACTGTTGGCAAGACTGGGAGTTAAGTACAAAGTAGAGACAGAAAGACAGAGAGAGAGAGAGAGAGAGAGAGAGCGAGCGAGTGAGAGAGAGAGAGAGAGAAATAGAGTGTGGGGGGAGGAGAAAAAGTTTATCACTTAAAGAGTTTTGTCTCATTCCCTGGAAGCTGGAGGGGACAGCAGGAAGTGGAGGAAAGAAAAAACGGCAACTATTACCTTGAGAAGAACGAAAAGACCGACTCAAACACCGAATCCCACCGCAGTCCACAAGAAGGCCATTCCTAGAGGACGAAAACAACTAAAAAAAGTTGTTTACTAGTTAATACCAGAAAAACACCAATTTGCTTTTGCTCGCTCTCTCTCCCTGCTCTTTCTCCTCCTCTTTCCCCTTCACTGCTCCATCTCTTTCCCCCCCATTATACCCTTTGTTGGTTAGTTCCGTGGGTAGCCCTGGTGCCCATGTGAGAGCCCAGTGGACCCAGTGTGCTCACCCCACTGACAGCAGATGAAAGGCCGTATGGCTGGCATTATTTGAAAGGCATCCATCTCTCTCTGTTTTGGCCCCGGTGTCCTCTTATTTCACAGGGGCAAATTAATAACTCTACTACATCAATGGGTTCGTGCTAAAAGGGCCCGGGCTGGCGTCTGAGCCACCGCCATCGCCCCAGCCTGAAACGCAGCCGCTGCTGCACTGCTGCCTTAAAGGCCGTGGGCTCTTCTCTTGAGGGCAGAAGGGATTTCTGACTGGATTCGACCACTTCTGAAGTATTGTCAACAGCCAAGTTCAATAGGCAGGCCGTCAGGGACCCACGTCTTTATTTACATCCCTCAAAGCGAAGAAGACACACTCAGTGGGATCTACGCACTCTGTAATTGTGTTTCTGTGATCTCCAGATTCGCACTGCAAAACAAGTCTGTCCATTACATTCCGTGCATGTATATGAAGCTGCTTTCACTTCACCTTAACCTTATAAATAAGGGAGATGCTGCATCCTCCACTGTCTCCCTGGATGTTGCTGGGAAAACTGGCACTTTATCTCTCCAGCAATTTAGCCAGTTTAGTGAAGTGTTTGGTATCTTTTATCGAGCTCAGGAAGCAGCAGATGATATTATGAATGCTTGAATGCATGAACATATGGAGCAAATGAGTGAGTGAGTGGAAAGGAGTAAGCATAAATGAATGAGAGAGGGTGTCCTCTTTTTCTTACCTGCTATACTTCCCTCTTTACCTCTCTGTTCCAAATAAGGACACGCAGCCCTCTCTAGGACTGAAATACTTTATTATTTACCCACACAAATAATAAAAACACAAATCAACCATAGACCCCCAAATGTCTGTAAGATTTGCTTTTGAAATGGGCACAAAACCACTGGCAAATATTTAAGTAGCTAATTTGGAAGACGTGGGGTTGTTTTTCTTCCTCATTTCTTAAAAAAAAATAGAGCTAACAGAGTACAAGTGTCACAGATCGCGCTTTTCTTGAGGCTCTCGCCGCTGGCCGACTGATGGGCAGAATCATCCACACAGGCCGCACAGTCCTCCATCTGTGTAAGTGGAGCATCCCTCTCTCTCCCTCTCTCTCTCTCAGACACACACACACACACACACACACACAAACACACACACACACACACCTATACACACCCCCCTCTCTCCCTCTCCCTCTCTCTC
>JBBJLS010000002.1:19117275-19130358 GCA_037577275.1 Bryconaethiops microstoma | reverse complement strand
CTCTTTCTCTCTCTCTCTCTCTCTCTCTCTCTCTCTCTCTCACACACACACACACACACACACACACACACACACACATGCACACTCACACCTCTCTCTCTCTCTCTCTCTCTCTCTCACTCTCGCAGTGCAGTAAAAGAAAAGCTGCTCCTGTGAAAAGCTGCTCCTAATTATACTCTGCCCTCTCCCCCTTACCTGCTCCATCCGCAATTAGAACAGTGGAGCCCTCAGGAGAGTCCCACCGCTGCCCATCACCTCAGCACAGCCTGCCGCACACTGCAGCCCTGCACTTCTTAATGGGGTGGAAAGATAAAAGTAGGCCTGTATGTGTGCGAGTGTGTGTGTGTGTGTGTGTGTGTGTGTGTGTGTGTGTGTGTGTGCGTGCGCACGCCAGAATTATTAATCTAGTCCCAAATACTCTTTCCTAACAGAAAGATGTTTCAAATCACCTCTGATCAGATGTTGGGTCAGTGTGTTTCCTGGTTGCCAGTGGCTCAGTTATAGGAGGTATATCACACTACTAGGATTCATGACCATCTATGACCTATGTTGAACATCTATGTTGGCTAAAAAGATAGAAAAGTTTAAAAAGTAAAATAAATAAGCAAAACTGTTTTTATAAGTGAGATGCTGGATAAAGGAGCTTGATGGTGTGACCTAATCTGAATTTATGAAGCATGTCTTACCTATGCGTGTGTACGTGTTACCAAGGACTGGTTACCTGTGTGTGTGTGTATGTGTGTGTATGTCTGTGTCAGTGTCTGTGTGTATGTGTGTGTGTGTGTGTGCCCCGCACCACTGACACTGTCTGTGTGTGTGTGTGTGTGTGTGTTTGCGCTTTTGTACGTGTGTTTGCGTGTTAACTGGGGCACGTTACCTGTGCGCGTCGCACTCGCACTTGCGCGAGCGTGTGTATATGTGTGCGCGTGTGTGTGTGTGTCCCACACCACTGACCTGCTCCGCGCGCTCCCGCGGGTAGGAGTGGCACGCGCGCGGGCAGGAAGTCTGTAGCCGGCAGGGTGCGGCCCAGCTGCGCTCCTGCGATCCCCTTCACTCCGCGCCGCTGGAGAGGGGACGCATAGCGCGCGCCGCAGAGCGCACGCACATACACTCACACACACACACGCACACACACACACACACGTACACGTGCACGCGCTTCCACGCCAAACCGCCTCCCTCCGCTCTCTTAGTTGGTCTAAATAAACGCGCCCTCCTGCCGCTTGCGCTCAGTCTCTCCCGCGCGCTCGGAGCCTCCGGATCGGTGTTTCGTTTTGTTTTATTTTGTTTTGTTTAGCTTGTTTGATTGTTTGTTGTATTCTTATGGGTCGTTTTCATTGCTTTTACGCACCGACGATGACGAGGAGCGAGGAGGCCAAGGAGGATTAAAGCTCGCGATCTCAGCCACACCGATCTTCTGCCCCGGTTTTGGGGGCGCGCGAGGAGCTCCTAGAGGGGAGAGAAGGGGAGGGCAGGGTGGGGGGGACAGGAGCAGGAGGCGGTGGAGGAGCTGGAGGAGGTGGCGGAGGAGGTGCAGGCTGAGACCGTGGAGCTCCAGGCGGCATGCGGCTCCTCGCGCTCCTGGGGCTCCTCGCCTCGTGCGCTCTGCTGCTCTCACCCGTCTCCCAGGCGTGCGGACCCGGGAGGGGGTACGGCAAGCGGAGGTCGTCCAAGAAGCTGACGCCCCTCAGCCTCAAACAGTTCAGCCCCAACGTGGCCGAGAAGACCCTGGGGGCCAGCGGGAGGCTGGAGGGCAAGATCACCAGAAACTCGGAGCGCTTTAAGGAGCTCACGCCCAACTACAACCCAGACATCATCTTCAAGGATGAGGAGAACACGGGCGCGGACCGGCTCATGACACAGGTAAGGGGGCGGCTCGACGTGGGGTGGGCGTCATTGGGAATCCGTGCGTGACTCCAGCAGAGGAGCGCTAGAGCTGTTTTGCGCTGCTTCTGCTCGCCCTTTGCTCTCAGTTCAAACCTCTATTGATCCACACCATTAACTGATTTGCCCCACAGCGTCTTTGAGAACCCACTGTTTCCCAGATCCAGTTCCATTTTTCAAATTTCAGTGGTGTCTTTCTGGATTCCGTTCAAGTTTTCTCCAGCCTCAGCACCACCTCTGGGGGCTTCTTATTATGTTCTTAATTACTTTTATTGCATTCTTATTGTCTAAGCAATTCAACTAATACATGTGGGCATGTAATGCATTTTAGATATTTTAAGTCTCCCTTAAAAAGGCTCTGCATGCATTTAATTTGACGTTGGCTTCATAACAAGCCCGGATCTGGTATGCTGGGGCAGAGAACACTGTACCTGGACCTGTGCAGGGATGGGAGTCACAGAAGCAGAGATGAAGAGTTGGCTGTCAGTTGTCCCAGAGAGGAGCACAGTGGTGACCAGCACAGGACAGTGTTGGACAGTGAAGTCCTAGGGCTGAAACTAAAGAAACACTGTGAAAGAACTGAAAAAAAGGCACAGATTTAAATGGGCCATACTTTTTATATTACTACTGATATTCTGCTACTGTATGATACCATGATCAGAATGATCTCCAGTTTAACACAAAAGGAAATGACAGGGTTCAGATCATTTTTGTAAAAATGTTACATTCACACAATTTAGATAGTTTGAACCTGAGCTGTCAGTGTCAAAGGAGCTTCAGTGACAGCGCTGCTGGTGTTTTACAGCCTTCTAACGTTGATCTATTGCCCCTGATACAGCTCTTCATTCACTGCTATTACAGCAACTTCTTCAACCCCCTGCTCATCTTCGTATGGCATTAAATCTTTTAAGATACTGATCTGCATACTGTAACTTCTTACTGAAAACTTCATACTCAAACGTTTGCTCAGTCCTGGAGAGTACATAGTGGATATACTGTCCATTGAGATATCCACTTGCAGATACTTGAGAGATAATATTTGCCGGTGATGTGGTAAAAAGTTTATAAATGTATATATGATGAATTCATATAAAACGCTAATATATTATTAAACATATAATTAGTTTGTGATCAAGCACATGCAGGACAAAGTAGTCTACCAATAAAACAGGTATATGAATACTATAACTGATAAACCAACACATCTATAATGACCTTGGCCCTGATGTTGTACTTTTGAAGTATGCGGGTTGAGTGCTTCATTCTTCATTTCATACTTTAAGTCTTCATTGTGTCTATTATTAGACTAACCGGTGACTCTCAGTGAGAGAACAGGAGATTTGCCACAGTAACAGTATATCAGCATAACCAAAACCATATTAAACGGAAGCCCATGTTATGGGGCTGTAAATCATTTTAGATGATATTTTACATAAATCAACTACAACACAAGTTAGTAATAGTTTTGTACTTATTTTGTTGGTATGAAACATAAAATTGTGCAGAAAATTGTAGGTTGCAGTGTTTGTGCTCTTTTATTTGGCAGCAAAAAGTTGTTTTCATAGGGAACAAGTCAGTGTCAAAAGCAAAGAGTTTTTTAATGCATGGTGTACAGGGTTAAATGATAATGGAATTAGGGTGGGTCACTCTTAGCTATATAGAAACATTTTCTGGCTCTTTCATTAAAAACATAAAAAGAGCAGCTTTATTTAGCTGAAACAGCCCTTTGGTTTATGGCTCGCTTAAAGATTTGAGTAATTTAAAAAAGTATACTGCTTTTTTTTTAAATAAACAAAAAAACAAAAAGTAATTACGTTTTTTTCAGCTCTTGTCTTAAATGCTCTTCTTTTGTATATGAAAGGCCGCAACTGTATGTGTTGCTATGATCACGAACTTTGTCCGTCTCTGGCCATGACCCATTGCACTTTAATGATTACCTCTTGATTGCATGTCTGCAGTTTTCTAATTTTCCAGACAACTGCATACACCACCTCGTGTTTCTAACTCTGATCTAATCGCCTGCTTTCCCAGCGCTGCAAGGACAAGCTGAACTCCCTGGCTATCTCCGTAATGAACACGTGGCCGGGGGTGAAGTTGAGGGTCACTGAGGGCTGGGATGAAGATGGCAATCACTTTGACGACTCTCTACACTACGAGGGCAGAGCAGTGGACATCACCACCTCTGACCGCGACCGTAACAAGTACGGCATGCTGGCCCGGCTGGCGGTAGAGGCCGGCTTCGACTGGGTCTACTATGAGTCCAAAGCACACGTCCACTGCAGCGTGAAGTCAGGTAGGAACAAGACTGTGAACTCTATGCTGGAGCGCAAATGATGTTAGCAAATCCTGTAAATGGATCCTATAAATTATTTTAAAAAGTGCATAAGAATGCATAAGACACTGTGCTTGCCTGCAGTTCTGAAATCAGAAAGTGCTTCAGTATTGATTCATGCTCAGTACCATCTCAAAGTAGTAAAACTTTTTTCGTCCTCAGAACTACAGCACACGGATCTCTTGGATAAGAGATAAGAAGATTGAAGTTTAGTCTTAGTCTTAGTGTTTTTAGTACAAAAGCCCTGCGTTAAAGGCATTTTTCCGCCTCATCTCAGCGCGCAGCACGGACAATAGTTTTGGCACATTTTCCCAAAAGAACAGAAAACCCACTGAATTGAGACACACACTTAAACAAAAGCCAGGGGACAGGTGCTGAAACACCTTCCCAGTGATTTTTAAATCCACTTTGTTTTGAATCGATGGCTTTTCAACACCTTTTTTCCCCCACATACTACAGGTAATGCAGATAAAGACTGCGATGGAACATGCTGGAGTGTTCCTTAGGCACACAACCTTTGCACTATAAATATTTTTGTGTTAAAGCGCTCCGCAAGACTGGGTGTTATTGTCCTTATCTGTAGGGTGAACATTTTATTACTCATTCTGATGCATTTATCTAATTTTCCTGGCCTTACTGGCGATAATGGCACTAATGCTAGAGTTTTCCTAGCTACAGGGCAAGACATGTCTATAAACAAGTCAATGTGAGAAGATAGTACTGGGGTTGGCGGGCCTTTTAAAAGATACAAAAGGTGTGTGTTATGTGTCATGCTAATCTGAAACGAGACAGCCTCAGTACTTTCGAAAGACAGGTGTTCAAGTGTGGCTGTGGGGATTGTGGTCAGTTCTCATTAGCTCAGGTGAGATAAGTGGGAGACATAGGCTGCAGGTGATGACCAGGTATCAGACCACATCATTAGATCATAACTCACCACCTATATTTGTGTCATCTGGGAGCAAATTACTGGCCAGATAATCAGGAAAGAGGAACTGGAGTTTTCCTTTTTACGACTCTTCCAAAGTCTCCTTTATCTAAATAAATGTTTTACTCTGTATGTAAGGTTTTGCTGAAGATATTGGGCTGATTTTTTTTTTACTTCACCGGGAAGCAGAAGAGGCCAAAGAAACCCTTCATTTCCCATCGTTTCCATCATGTTTATTTCTGTGTATTTTTGTCATGCTGGAATGTGGGTTTTGCTCGTTTCATTCAACAAAAATGTTGTGTTAGTACATTCTGAACTCACACAAGTTACACACGTACACAAAAAGCTGACCCTGTGCCCTGAGCCTTAGCGCAACACTTAAGGCTGAATAGTGTCGGTTTGGTGAGGAATGGTACTTCTGTGTGGATATTTGTGAAGCACTTTTTTGTTATCACTCTGATTGGGAGTGCAAACACTGGCAAGACCTGTTGTCTGCGCCTGCCTTATCAAAGTCCTTTATAGGTGTGTTCTGCTACACAGGGCGCAGTGCTGATGAATGGCTGCGTAGTTGAATGAACGATGCTTGATTCGTACGAAATTGTATTTGTATAAAATTGCATTGGCAGTCGGAAGCTTGGTTATGCTTCAGAGATAAGGTGGAATTACTTTGTGATAAGAAATAGGAAATATTCTTCTCATGCATGCAATAAAAGCACATTCCTTCAAAGTTCTATGTCTCTTTGTAGTGGGGGAAACTGAGTTTCATAGTGTGTACCTTTCATAGGTATTAGAATGTAGGTGTGGCAAGGGCAGAGAACAGAGAGAGAGAGAGAGAGATAGAGAGAGAGAGAGAAAGAGAGAGAGAGCGGGCAAGCGCAATTGTTCAGAAGTAGAGCAGGTTACTAAAGTGCTTTGAGATGATTAACCTGCTCCTTTGTTTTCCAGACGGTAATTCTGTTGTTCCTTTCTCAGATCTCTTATCTCAGCCATGTCTTATCACCTGGCCTTGGTACTCACCTTTCCCAAATATTTGTGCTCGACTGCAGAGACTTGAGACTCCTATACCAGGCCCTATAGCGTCTTTCAGAGCCTGACCCAGTCCCTTCTGCTGGAAAGAAGAAGCAGAACTTACGCTCAGGCCCATGGTTATTTATTAGCTTATATTGTATTTTTACTTGGTGACCCGAGTTGAGTGAAAAGAGAAAACTAATTAGCTTTAAGAATGGCGTTTAAAGTGTTTGCTTGCACACAAAGTTGTTTTGCCACTGTGGCAGACTTTCAGTTTTATTGGTGTTTACGTGTTTAGAATGAGGGAGAAACAGAATGGGAAACAACTATTGAGTGTGTGCTGAAACTATGTCCATGTAAGGGAAACAGGATAGAAAAAAATACCACAATTATACTGTAACAATCATTCGTTAAACGTATGGAAACTATGTATCTTTGGCAGCAGCAAAGAATGACCATTAATGAATGAATGAATGAATGAATTCATTTATTTGTTTGAGGCCCTTAGTCCAAAATAAATAAATTAAACCAATTAGCCCATTAGCCATCCAGTTACCTGCAGACTAAAATCATAACAAATATAAAATATACAAAAGACAGGTGTAGAGATCCACGGCTGCAGTTTACTTGAGTTGGTTATCAAAGCAATAAACAAGGTGGTGAAAGGTTAAAATTCATGTTCACGCTTCTGGTTGGCAGTAATCCACTGATTTATCTTCTAGTCTCTAAATGGATATTGTGCTGTTCAGCTGAGTTCAGTTCTTTCTCTCTTCTTTCTAAGAACACTCCGTGGCTGCTAAGACGGGCGGCTGTTTTCCCGGAGGCGCTCTGGTTACTCTGGAGGACGGGAGCAAGAAGGCCCTGCGTGAGCTGCAGCCCGGAGAGAGAGTGCTGGCCACGCACCAGAGCGACGGCAGCGGTCAGCTCCTCTACAGCGAGGTCATCACCTTTCTGGACCGCAGCCCTGCAGTCCACCAGCAGTTTTACACTATAGCGACAGACTCGGGGGCCGCGCTGAGCTTGACCGCCGCCCACCTTGTGTTCGTGACCGAGGGGAACTGCTCGGGGCCAGCGGTCAGCGGCCAGCTCAGGACTGTGTTCGCCAGCCAGGTGCGGGCGGGTCAGTGCGTGGTTTGGGCCCAGGGGGCAGGGCAGGAAGGCCGTCTGTCTCGGGTCAGCAGGGTGAAGACGAGGGAGGACGTGGGGACATTTGCTCCTCTCACCCGCCACGGCACGGTGGTGGTAAATAACATTGTCTCCTCCTGCTACGCAGCCACAGATCAGCACCGGCTGGCTCACTGGGCTTTCGGCCCACTCAGGGTGCTCCACAGATGGGGAGGGCCGATGGGCCACCAGGTTGAGGGAGTACACTGGTACTCCTCACTGCTGCACTGGGTGGGAAGCCATGTACTCGACCCAAAACACTTTCACCCCTGGGGCATGATGGGCATCAGTAGATGAAGGGGAGGACAGTGAAGCAAATGCTGAGAGAGTACCCACAATGTAAAAAAAAAGGCTAGTATGGAGGTTCTGGGAGGAAGAAGAAGAAATTCTGAAATAAAGAACAGAATAAATTCTCACCCAAAAAGACTCTACTCCCTTTAAAGACTTGAAGGATGCAGTGATTTTGTGGGTGTTGCTTCACTTGGGGAATCGTGTCCATGGACATTGACGAAAAACATGAAATAACCCACATGTAAAAACATTCAACACAAAACTATTTGAAAAATGTTTTCTTTTACTGCCTACACTGGAACATACTCATAAAACACACAAACACGCACACAGATGCATTAATAAACATTCTTATCCTGACTGAGGTGATACAGCAGAGGTAAACTGTAGATTAGCTCAAGTAAGCAGCGATTCAGCCATAGGAGATCAGTCTTAGCCTGTCGGATACAGTAGGTGTTTGAGTAGGATGAAGTGTTATACGGAAGAGATGAGGGATGGAACACTAAGACAAACAAAAGTAGATTTGAAAAGAAAAAAATCAGTGGTTATTGAAAAAGGTATCTCTGGAAAACAAATCCGCCAGATACAACAGATATCAGGAAAATCTTTTTCCTAGCAGTCTACCGTTCTGTATGTTATTTGTTACGTACTGTTTTTATTCTCTTATTCTCTCGCAAGTTCATATTCATTGGTTTGGACCCATTGATGCTGTCAGTTTCTTACTGGAAATGTTCTTTGTAACTTTATCAAGTATTTAATGGTCACATTGTACACTGTATTTCTACATATGGCATACACAAGGGGTAAAGTAGAGAATATAACGCAATATAACTATTAGAATGATATAAAATAGGATATTGAAATATACAATGTTATTCACCCAGTACAATCATTATTATGTTAGTGAACATCCTTATACTATACAGCCTGTATTCCCTGTGTATGCTTTATGGAGTAATACTCCATATACAATCTGACTTGCTGTATTTACCTTTTTTGTGGCATTATTCACTTTTTACCAGAAAGATGTCAAAAATTATATAATGTTCATAAAAGTATTTAAAGATCTATTTTTCAAAATTAAACGATATGGAAATATGTTGTTCTTCTCCCTTTCTTCGTTCCTGTTAGATTGGGGTTTGCCTCTATGGTCCATACTGTATCATGAGAGACATATAAGAGTCCCTATCACTTTGTAACTCCGCATACCCCTGTAACTTAGTCATAGGCATATCTTGTTCTCCTATGCCATGCCTAAAACTGGGAGTGTTTAAGTCTCTGTCACAAAATGAAATTTAAAAAACAACAATGTGCAAATTTGGTGCAGTTCTCTTCCCTGCATGGTGTGTCTTTATCCAGTCACAGTAATTATGCTTGTCACTCTACTAAGTCAATAAGCTGGACATCTCTGGAGATGTGACCACAATTTTCTCCACATCTGGGCTTCTGCAGGCACAGAAAGGGAAAATTCGGAGCCCAGGTAAGCCCAGCACTGTCCTCAAAAGCTTTGGAGGTTCATATACAGCCTCCTGGCTTTGGCTGGCTCCTTGCTGCTTATTGGCTAATGAATATATCTTCTTTGTGTTCTGATCTTGTTCAAATCCCCGCTCAGTCAGAGTTCCTAGACCATAGAAATTTGTTAGAATGTTTCCTATACAAAAAACCCATATCAGAATGACTTGACATCATAAACACATATCTTTTTCCAAATGTATGTCATTACAGTACTCTGTTTTTTGTACCTGAAACTGTATGGTCTAGAAAAAAGGCCAGGAAGCCGACCAAAAATACAGGCAGCACCAGACAAGACTGGAGAAATATATCCAGACTGGGTAGACCTGAAGGCAAAAAGATGAACATGTAGTGCATTTCTTCCCAAGTGCACAAACCATTACAGTTAAAGTGCATTACAAGTATGTGAAGGGAATCTGGAGTCATCATACCGGTGTAGATGAAGCCAGACTGCATTCTGAACCAGCGAGGCAACACTAGAGACATGAACACAGTGAAGCCTGTATTGAAAATGTTGCGGCCCGAGTCCACATCTGTGTATTGGAGGTATGTTATACCTGTCGCTGCGGCCACAGTGTAGGTCACACTGAGCACAGCACCTGAGAGGAACAAAAAGGTACGGAACTTCAGAGTTAGACCTCAGCTATGAGGCCTAATATGAGGAGATTGAGGGAGAATGAGTAGGAAAAGGTTACCGTGAATAGCCAGAGGGATTGAGATAAGCAGCTGAATCAGTCGTAGAAACACACCCAGAATCAGCAGCATCACACCGGCAAGCTGCACAGTGCCCCGAGACCCACACTGAGAGAGAAAGGCAAAAAAGGAGGGGAAAAATAGTAAAAGAAATTTACATAACCAGCAAAACAAAAAATGTACAGACTTTAGGGGAAAGAACACATTTGCTAAATTTCTCCTTACTCCAAGTACATTGCAATGCATAGCAAAAATAGCAGTAGCAGTAATCATGCACCAATCTAATATACTAAATCAGTATTGACACAGGACATCGCATAGATGCTTGATCAGATCTAGAATTGAGGAATTAAAAGAACAGAGCAGAGCAGCACATGCCACTTTATTAGGTATCTGTGAACTTTTCTCTACACTTATTATCCGTTTTAGTACAGTTAGCATTACAGACTATTGTCCATCTGTTTCACAGCTAAATTTGTTTCTATTACCTTGTTCCACCAGTAAACATGTACTATTTGAGTGGTGGATCATTCTCAGCACAGCAGTGATACTGACATAACAGAGGTGTAAGAGAGTGATAGAGAGAGAGAGAGAGAGAGAGAGAGAGAGAGTGTGTGTGTGTGTGTGTGTGTGTGTGTGTGTGTGTGGTTGTGTTTAGCATTGGGGGAAATTGTGTGAATTCTGTTCTGACGAGAAAGGAAACTTGAAAAACAAATAAAAGATACAAGCCCAGAAGACTCCCGTTAAGAAAAATACTTCCAGTTTCAAAACTGAGTGTGAGCAGAGGAGCAGAGGCCCTGAGGCCCTGTCCTACCTGGCTGAGTCCCAGAGTACAGGCGTTAGCTACACTGCTGCAAAGCCCCACTGGCGCCCCCATCAGACCAGCCATGATACTGCCCAGCCCCTCCACACTTAACCCTCTGTTACAGGCCTGTGCTGGAGGTGTGGGGGCTTTCAGGAGTCTTGCTGTTAGCACGTACACTGCCTGAGAACTGACACAGGAAGACAAGCCTGCGGCCACTCCTGCCGCAATACTCCGGCCAGACAGTAGGGGGAGCCCTAGACCTGCATGTATAGAGAAAATAAAGGGATACATATATTCATTATTCACTTTATGAAAAACTCTTACGTTGTAATTACTGGCCCCTTAGTGATATTTATTTTATACGCCCACTAAACAGGTGTACAATTACAGTTCTGACCTCATTCATCAATGTGCAGTCCCTGACCACAAGGCCACGTTTAATATTGTTTGACTACTGGATGATTCTCAACACAGATGTAACTTTGAAATGGTGTGCCATAGGACTGGATGTGTGGTATTGGTCAAACACAATGGTCAGAATAGCCTGTTTGTCCTCAGAAACTGACAAGTGATGATAAGATAGATAATACAAACTGTAATTGGCAAAGTGGACCCACAAGTCAGGTATTTCTCATGAAGTTGCATATATTGGCATACATACACAAACTTGGTTTCTTAGTTTGAATTAAACCAGTAATTATTAGTTGAATAGGGGGTTACCTTGCTATGAAATATTGGGTGTTATGAAAACATGGTTTTTTCCAAAACCATGAAATCCATGACAGCAATGGCAGAACAAGCAAATCTTCTCAGTGGGAAACAGTATAGCATGACATTGTAGGAAAAAGACCTTAAGGTTCAATAATTAAGAGTTAGACTAGACATTTTATTGCTGTCCAGTGATAATGAGCTGCTCTGAAACATTTCTGAGGGTACCTGATAAAGGCAGATTGAGCCATGGTGTGGTGGAATCAGTAAAAGGCAGACTGGATGAATTTGGAGCATCCCAATCCTGAATTTGGGTCGTATTGAAATCAGTCGTCTTTAATAGCAGTTCAGATACAGAGTGAGGTCTAATGTGACCAGAGTGGTAAAGAGCAGCACACACGGCCCACACCAACAGCATGGACAGAAGGACCTGCACAGAGGCAAAGAGTGGTAACAAATAAGACAGTACCTATGAAAGCGTTCTGTAGTTTAACTACACCACCTATACTGGAGAACAAGTCAAGTCTCAGTGGACCTACAACACTGTTACAGCCTGTTTAACCCTTTCTCACAGAGACTATTCATTGCTGTTTTGGAGGTTCCTATACTATGCATTGTGTTTTCTTCAATAACATTTATGCAGTACATTTGTATGATAGAAATGTGTATGATTACCAAAACCAGAACTGGACTTGATTATCTCCCTTGTGGGTGAGCAGAAAAGTCAGCGTTGACAAAAGTGTTTTTAATCGTGTTTAAATGCATTTCTAATTGTGATAGTTTTTTGTTTTTTTTACCCTGAAAACCTGCAATTTTATCCTGACAAAGATGTCGTTGGGAAAGATGTGAACTGCTTTTCCCACACCTCATTGCTCACTATCAGCTCTGTACAGAGTAACAACACTACACACAGAAAGCTCGTAGTGTCCTTGTTAATCAGCTAACAGAGTTACTGGGAAAAATATTTTATTCAGATATATTAATAAAAAACATCCAAGTTGATTTCAACATGGCTGGTGTAACCAGGAGACCTTCAGAAAAGGCTATTACTCATATTTGACAAAAGACACATGACAAAAAAAAACTGTTAAAATTGATACACGTAAATGGGCTTGGTACTAATTAACTGCCCTTTACTGTGCCTCATTCACTCCTTAAACCCAACAGGGGCTAAATTACTGTAGGCTGAATATGATATATGTAAATGTGTTTTTGTGCCATCACAAAACCAGCGCATTCAGATCTGGCTGTACTTGCAGTTTAATTTCCATGCATGGACTGTATGGAACGTATAGTGAAAGGGACATTTTGAAACAGTGTTTACATACAAAACTGAACTTTTATTTCAAAAACGAAATAATGGCCCTGGTGGCCAACCCGTGGCTCTTTGCCTGGTTTCATGCGGCTCTTACGTTGATACCGAAGTTTGTGTTTGTGTTTTTTTTTTTAACGTGCCTGTTCGCTTCGCTTGAGTTCAATACTAGAGCTGTAATACTCGGATCCGTTTTAGGATTCGGCTCACTCTGAGTCACTCACTAAACTGATCCTGCTGTGTGAGTCACTTGAGTCACTTGAATCATTATTGCCAAATCGATAGCTGTGAGTCAACTGAAGTGTTTGAATCGTCTTTTAAAAGAAAGTAAAACGACTTGTGATGAGAATGAATTACTTTCATTACTTTCAAACAAGGCGATTCAGCTGTATTTGACCGGTGGATTCACTCATTACTGTCGTTCAGGGAGCGCTATCCCACTCGTGTGA
>JBBJLS010000002.1:19093340-19112023 GCA_037577275.1 Bryconaethiops microstoma | reverse complement strand
TCTCTCTCTCTCACACACACACACACACACACACACACACACACACACACACACACACACACACACACACACACAGTCACAATCTAGGGGCTATTTCATATCTCCTCTGGACTGTGGAAGAAAACTGGAATAACTGGCAAAAAACCCTAGACACATGAGGAGAACATAAGGCAAAAAAGGCTTTGAAAAGTCTAGGTAAAACGATAGATCGTTTTAAATTCTGGGCTTCCACTAAAACATTATGAAGGCTACAAAATAAATTGTTTGAGGGGATAATGCTACATGATGGAAAAATATATATTTTTATTTCTGTTATGTTCATGTCCATTGCTGACTACTAGCACATAGTCGAAGCAACACTAAAAGCAACACTGAAAGCACAGTTAAAATGTAAAGCGATGATTAAAAACCACAAAAGCTAGGTGAGTTTATTTTAAAGTGCTTCAAGCCAAAATTATTGATGGTTTAGACACAACAAACAACTCAGATGAATACTTGATACTGGTGCTAGTGGCAGGGAGAACTAACATTTGAAACGGCCATACAGCTGAGTATTTATTCTTTGTCTTTTTGTCCCAGTAATAGAACTGTTATGTAATAACGTTGAATAGTTGGTGATCAAACAACAGAAGGTTTTTACCTGTTCCAGAGTGATGGAAGCTCCTCCTGAAGATCTACATTGATATCCTCAAACACCTTTTGTGCCCTCTCTAACTCTTCTTCTGCCTTTACACAAACATATGAACAATTACTGGTTAAAGTGTATGCAACACTTTCAAAGACTAACAGGACACCTGCATTAAAGAACAAAAGATGTTTTTTCGATTACCTGACACCGTGACAGGTTGGTCTGAGCGACATTATGTGCAGAAAGAATCCCCTGTGCCCACCCTGGAGTGGCCCTCTCCAACAAAGACGTTGGCTAAATAAAACCAGCAAAAGGAGAATAAAGAATTAATATTATTTCCCTAAAAAAGCATGCCTGCCATGTCTATAATTAATTGGGGCATAATATATTTTATTCAAGACACACAAGGTCAGGAGGATGACCAAACATTTTTCTCTCATGAACTGAACTATGGCACTGTTTGCAAAAATGTGTGTCAATAAATGCCTTGCCACAGTTACCTTGGTAATCTTAATCCCGCCTTCCTTTTTCTTGCCCTTGTTTACAGAAGCATAGTTGTGGCGGGCACTGTCGTAGTCCACCAGTTTCCTGTCTCGCTTGGCTATACGGGCCTTTGAAAGGAGACGGGTTTTTAGCACACAAGCCTATTACACAAGAGCGCTCATGAATCCCACACATCTGAATGTCGAAAACAAATTCTGCATTTCATTACTTTAATATCTGGAAACTGTCCCAAGTAAGTGTCCATAGAGATCAAGGCATGATCCACCAGTTTCTGGTGAAAGTCTGTCCACAGGAGGTCTGAGTCCTGCAATACACAGCAGTACAGAAATGATATGGATTCAATGAAACTGCAACTAACAGATTCATATTTTTGTGAAATGGCAATCACCACCATACTCATACACCCAAATCTACAACTATCACTACGCAGAATGTCCTAACATCCGTCTAACTCTATGTATTGTAACTTCAGGTGATCAAGCTACTGTTAAGTCTAAATAATGTTGACATTTACTACGTTTATGCCTAGAGCTTTGAATTACCTCCCAACTGTTCTGCCATTTCCTCTAGCACATTTCTCATATTCAGAAAAAAAAGAAATCAGAGAAAAAGATGGACAAACAAACTAGACTTTGAGTAAATGACAAAGTATTATGTAGGTCTACAGCGTGAGGAAAAAAGTTTGAAACAACCTGAAGCAAAACAATGTAAGTAACAAAGAACTTTTCACACAACTTCTGTCATTATAATGTTAATAAGAAGAGCCAATTAGGACACTAACCTCAACAACAGAATCCATTTCATCTTTGCCATACCACTCCGGCTCATACATATCAGCCAGGCACTCCTGGAGACGCTTGGAAGACTCATGCATTGCTATTAAATGACAAAGAGGAAGACACCAGCAATTAAACTATAAACACTTAATGAGTAATCAATCAGTATAAAACAGCCAACTTCAAATTAATGAGTGCACCTTTTACAGCTGCTAAATAGGCCCGCAGGTCTTTCTGTAGCTTGGTGCCCTCAGCCTATCAAAAAAAGATCACAAACTTTCATGTGAAATACGTTAGAAATATACTACAAATGCAGTGTGAATGCAAAAAAGAGCTACACTCTTTCAATTGTACTGATTCAAAGTAAGTTCTCACCAGCTGTTTGTTGAAGTTAATGACTCCTTCTTCAAATGCAAGATCTTTCGTTTCATCCGCCTTGCCAAGTTTCTGCATCACCTGAGAGATCACAGAGAGGTTTAATGACTCAAGAAGAAACTATAGCACTCAGGTGAAACTGGGAAAGTCGTTTGAAATCTTTCCACTAGAAGAATCAATGTTATTTTATAGTTGACGTCTCTACAAAAATATGCGCACCGATAAGACACTCTATTAGGTATACCTACCTCGTATCTATTCATACTGTGCATTTTACCAGTCAATTGTGTTTTGTAGTTTAATTTGTGTTTTGTAATGACAGGCTATAGTCTATCTGCTTCTCTGCATCATTTATTAGCTCACTTTACACTATTCACGAATAGCCAGGAAGCCCAAAGGACCGAAAGTGAGCATGTATTATTCGGGTGGTGGATCATTCTCACACCGGTGACATGATAGTGGCATGTTAGTTTGTGTATATGTGTGCTGAGCAGAATGGATCACACACAACAGTACTGACAGAGTTTTAAAACACTACCCAAATAACACCTGGTTAGTGGTGGTCCTGCCTTATATAACAGCGTATAAATAGTTTTTCTGTTTCGAAGTGAATTTGTGAAGTATCTATCATTATTCCTTAGAGCAGAGAGGGCCTAGCATCCTTGGCCTTACACACTGACCTGCCTATTTAAGAGTGCCTATGTTTATTGATACACATTTGCTTGCCATAAAAATAAGCATCTACAAGACTCAGGTAAAGCTTTTAGGCAGAAAGAGCATCCTAAATATTCAAGCTGAGCCTATTCCTTGCAGACCAAGAATTTGCTGATACAAATCAGGCATTCTAGCATCTTCTATTGACTAACAGTTCCACAGTATTTGTCAGCACTAAAGCCAAAGTCCATCAGCTGTAGCACTGGATAATACCTTTATAATAAAAAGTATTACATCCATTGCATGGACCAAATGGAGCTTTATCTGACTATTTAATCTTTTGAGGAAGGAACGGTAACACTTACTTTGCTACACTCTACTCAGTGGACTGCTGTGGTACCTGTAGCAGGTAGTATTTCAGTAGTGGCCAGATTACATCTATTCAGGAGCTTATTTTACAGGTATTTTGTAAAGCCACTGAAAGGACTAAATTTCACTGACCTGTGCTGCCTTGCTTGGAGCATGAGACTGTGCTCTGAAAAACAATTAGTTTATGCTACTATCTTTTCTGAAGAGTGTCCACTTCTTCACGTGTTAAAATAATGTGACAAATGTGACCCCTGGACAACAAATTTATGTGCCCAAAAGCTACTTTAGACTGTTTATAACTGTTAAAGAAAATATTTATTGTTTATTGTTATTGGGTTTTTTTTATTATCCCATTTTATCTATGTTACAACTATTGATGCTAAAGGTATTTTCTTTTTTTCTGTTTAATGCTAGTTAATACCTTGTTGAACTCTTTAAAAATTAAAAACCTACTTAAACTGGGAAGTTCATCAAAACATTTTTAAACTAATTTAATAAATATGAAATGTAAACAATTTGGCTTAAGTATTTTGAAAGTATTAATTATATTCTTGACTTAATGATAAAATAGCAAAACTCATGTATTTATTTATTTTATAATTCATTTATTTTCCAAAAATAATTCCTAAAGGTGCACCCTACAGTAAATTTACAGTATAACGAATAAGCGGTGTATATAAACTACACATCATTTCAACAGAGTGAGATCCATCCTCTGTTGCACCAAAGTCCTCAGCTAATATGATACATTAGGAAACACGTTAAAGTACATAAGCCATTGATTCTGAGCTTCTGAGTTCGTAAAATGTTAACCATTCTACATAAATCATCGTGCAAATTAACTGGATGTGTAATGCCAAAAATGTTGTTTTGAAGAAGTTTCTTACACCAAAGAGAAAAAAATAATCTTATAGAAAAAGGACCTTTAAAAGTCACTTCCAGAGAATACATGCTGCTGTTACAGTCAAGCTCCCTCTATCAACTATCTTCATGCTGAAGGCATTACACAGTTTATCAGCTAAAAAGATCAGAATATGTGGATAATATTTAGTTTGTGTTATTATACTCAGACAGTATAATTAATAACCTGAAGATATGATGTCAGCTGACTGTTTTAGAACCTGAAAATGGGTGCAGTTCTGTGTCCCAGGAGAAAATAGGCAATATTTTCACCACATAACCCAAAAAAACAGAGGGAGAAATGAAAGAAATACTACCAAAATCATTTTAAAAAGTGCTAGAAAAATGTTAGTGGGGAAGAAAACATCGGACAGTTGAGTGAGTGAAAATAACTGGAGGTGCAGTGGAAATGTGGGGTGGTGACAGCATCATAAATTCAAGACGTCTGTCAATTTAGCCACGAACATGACCAAAATCATAAACTAACAGATGTGAAAAGCACACCGCAGCGGCTCAAACATAGCACTAACTTTCAGACACCATCGCCCTCACTGACATCAATCTCATTTTTTTACAGTCTGACTGCTTCACTGCACTGAACTGCTGGTGCCCTGGTGTAAACAAGGTTACAGCCTTCACACACTAACCTTAAATTACTCTCAGAGGTTTAGCTACAAAGGATCTCTTTGCCTTTCACTTTACAGCACACATTAACCGCAACTTACACCACAACTGCCACTGTAAATACTCTTCTATTTATTATACACTCTGCATCTGCTGTCCTGCTTCTGCTATTATTTGCACAATTATTATCTACTGCTGTCTACCTCCATTCTGCATTTTCGCTCACTTAACACCTCCAATACAAGAACACAGCATATTGTGTTAATTCAACTGTCAACTGCACTAAATGTTGTCTTGTTGCTCGTGTGTTTTTCTTGCACTCTCTCTTCTGTTCTCTTTGCACTCTGCATTTTGTCCTGTGTACAGCTGAAATGACAATAAACCTATTTGACTTGACTTGACATGACTAAACATGGCAAAGGTTTAGATCAGCGAACCCCAATCTTTTTTGTGACGCGAACCAGTTTCATGTAAAAGAATACTTTCACAGACCAGTAGAGATACAACTAAAAACAGTGCGTTTGTTTTTTACTCATTTTTGCCAGCTACATTTTTGATGTACTGTATTATGTGCTGAGACGAGAGTTTTATTTTTTCAAAATAAAAGATGTTTCAGACTCTGATAACCAGTTAAATATTTTTATTCTGTCTTTCTGTGCAGCCCGGTAGCAAATGAGTCACGGACTGATACCGGTCCATG
This sequence comes from Bryconaethiops microstoma, assembly GCA_037577275.1. NCBI lineage: Eukaryota > Metazoa > Chordata > Actinopteri > Characiformes > Alestidae > Bryconaethiops > Bryconaethiops microstoma. Next base: position 19,106,493 of record JBBJLS010000002.1, on the reverse strand, counting down.
CCCTGGTGGTTGGAGACCTCTGGTTTAGATGATTATGAGTCCATGGTTATTGGCACGATGTGCCTGGTTTACTCAAAGTGGAAACTCCTATTCTGTTGTGCGAAGGGCCAGAATGCAGAAGCAGCTGGCCTGCAGAGAGATCTGGACAGACTGAGCAGGGCTCACTGCAGTGGATGGATGGATGGATGGATGTAGGGAGGTAGGGATAGATGTGGCTGCTTCAGCACCATGGACTGGGTTCTGTAAGCAAGACTCACTGCAGTGGATGGATAGATGGATGGATGGACGGATGCAGGGAAGGATGAAGCTGCTTCAGCACCATGGAATGGGCTCTATAAGCAGGGCTCACTGCAGTGGACGGATGGATGGATGTAGGGATGGATGTAGCAGCTTCAGCACCATGGACTGGGGTCTGAGCAAGCTGAGTCTGCGCAGTAGGGCAGGCTTCGTTTGCTTTATCCCCCCACACGCTGTAACATGAAATACGACGATATTTCATAGTCTCGGATGGTGAAGTTGACTTAGTACGATGGACATAAGAGGTCGACGCAATACTGCCTGTCACGACATGGCAGCAGTGCTTCAGCCTGTCCAGCGTCCAGACGGACGACGCTTGCAAAACATGACATTAATGATGGGGGGCATGCAAGCACATTTCTTACCTTTTCTTGAGCCCGGGTTATTTTTTTCTGCACATTGCTCGCTATCTTCCCTGCAGAAACCCCTTTTCCAATTGGTAGCTCGGCCATTTTGTCTTGTTTTATATTATTACCTTAAAAACGCAGGTCCTAGGTCTAAAATATCTAATCTATCGCATTAGGAAAATCGCATGCACGGTTATCCAAGGCGAATAACAGCTGTATATGCACTCTGACGCCTGTTAATGTCAGAGATAATAATTACAGAGACAGAAGGTGAACCTGCTCGACTGGGGGAGATGCAAGTTGAGCCAGGATGACGTCACCTTAAAGACACCTCGTACCATTTCAGTGGGCCTTCCATGCAGGTGTCTGTAGAGGCCCACTCATATCGAGCACCTTCTCATGTACAACAAAATCTAAAGTGGTCCCTTATAGTCACACGTGAACACATCACAGCAGAGCACAGCGTGTGAATTCTTTTCTGCATTTAACCCATTCACCAAGTGAAGCAGTGAGCACCCGGGGAGCAGCTTGTGAGGACAGTACCTTGCTCGAGGGTACCTCAGTGGTGCCACTTGCAGTTCTGGGATTTGAACTCACCACCTTCTGATTGCAGGGGCAACTCCCTAACCACTAGGCCACCAGCAGCCCCAAAAATGCTAATTATTATTACTATAATGATCTTATATTCTATATTTTTGCACACTAGAACACAGTATTTGTCATAATACTGTAGCATTCAAATGTCAACTGCACTAAATGTGGTCTTGTTCTGCTGTTTTGTTGCTCTTGTGTTTTCCTTGCACTCTCTGTAACACTCTCTTTTGTATTTTGTCCGGTCTGCACTGTCTGTTTTTGATCGAGTTGATCTGTGGTCCTGGAGGAATGTTGTTTTGTTTCATGGTGAACCGTGTATATGGCTGAAATGACAATAAACCTACTTGTCTGGACTTGGCACACCATTTCCTCTTAATCTCTTTTAAATGCTGCTTGAAATCAAAATAAGAGCAATTTTCTCTTTGTCTTTCTCTATGGCTAAACTTTTTTGTGTCTGATTCACCTAACACCAGTCTTAGCTGAATAAGGTTTTAAATTTTACACAAGAAATGTTAAAGATGTAGAAGAACTTATATTTTTCTCACTTGGCTCTAGAACTTTTTAACTGTGAGATGCATATGTCCTCTGTCCTCCCAGGATGAAATATGGAGAAAAATCCATGTGAAGTTCTCCACGACGGGAACACCAAGGAATTGTGAGGAGTTGTTGATGTTCAGTAGAAAGCATGAGCTCCTGAAGTCAATAACCATCTCTTTTGTTTTGTCTACATTAAGAGACTTGTTTTTTTCCTAGGCTTCTTCCTCCAGGTTTGGAGAGTTTTTCCTCATCTCTGTCACCCTTGGCTAGCTCACTAGGGGATCAGACTTGCATTCTGTAAAGCTGCCTTGTGAGACCAAGCTGTATTTAAAAAAAATGCTATATAAATCAAATAGAATTTAACTGAAAGAGATAGGTTGTTGGTTCTGCACATCCGTTAGTTGTTGCATCTTCTCTCTATATGCTGCCCATCACAGATGTGTCATTAGTAAGGGGCTGAGCAAAGCAGCAAAGGGCTGAGAACACAGCCGGGGGGGCCCCCATGCTCAGTGTGGTGGTGCTCCCAATCCTGACTGACTGAGGTTTCCCAGCCAGGAAGCCCAGGATCAAGTTGCAGACTGAGGAGTTCAGACCCAGCAGTCTCAGCTTTCTTATCAGATGCACGGGAACGATGGTGTTGAATGGTGAATGACAGCCTGTGAACCGTATTCTCATTTCAGTGTTGTTTTATCCACATGGATGAGAGGCAGGTGAAGGGCGGTGGTGAAGGCATCATCTGTAGACGGGTAGGGATGATACGCAAACTGCAGGGGGTCCAGTGCAGCGGGTAGTTGTGATATTATGTACCTCATAGGTGTGAGTGCAAAGAGACAATAGTGAAAGTGACCATTCTGTCATACATGAACTCACCACAGCACACTGTGTGAACAGCACAAAATTTTTTCTCTGCATTTAACCCATTCACCAAGTGAAGCAGCGGGCAGCCAGGAACACACCCCCCATTGAACAGTGTGTAGGAATGGTACCTTGCTCAGGGTACCTCAGAGGTGCTTAGCAGTCTTGGGAATGAAACCCACAACTTTCTGATTGCAGGAAAAATACCCTAACCACAAGACCACCAAAGACTGCTTGGGCACAGGGATGATGGTGGTGGCTTTGAAGCATGTTGGAATGACAGTGGTGCTGAGATAGATGTTAAATTTGCTTGTGAGAACATCTGCCCGCTGCTCTGCACATCCTCTGAGCACTCCGCCAGGAATGTTGTATGATTCAATAGCGTTCTTTTGGCTTAACTTAAAAGTTTCCATTGCATAATTTCTTCCTGGAGGCCATCAACTGCTTAGAAAACTGCACTTCACATGCAGATGCTCTCCTGAACTGAACAGTTTCCTTCTCTCACACAAAATTTTACTGATCCCAGAGGAAACTGCTTACAACTGCACAGTCACACAGAGACAAAGAGAAAACACAATATAAAATATAAAGCCTAAAATGAAAGCCAAATAAAACTTGGCAGAAAAATACACTGTATGAAATATACTGTGCTATGTACACAAAATGCTGGGGTATAAACATGATAGATAAATAACTTACTGCTAAGTATACACCGTTCCACCATAATGAAATGTACATCCTAAATGCCAGTTCCACATAAATAAACCCACGGAAAATAACAATTATTACTTATATACTGTACATTTTTTAAATCATAGTGATTGCTATCGTTGCACTTATTTATTGTTATTTCTACCTCAGTCATGGCATTTTTGAGAACTTAATGACTGTTTCTCCTGAATTTACGAAAGGATCTTTAAGAAGATCTTTAGAAGGGCACATTTTATATTAAACCACTCTAAATAAATTCAATTTCATCAGTTCACTTACTGTATGTGTAATGTTTTATACAGAATGCTGTACATGAAGGATTTGTAAAGGAAATCTGTGTCAACAATGTATGTCCAGCCTTGGATGTCCAACCCCAAAGCTCATTAACAATTGATTTCAATTGATTTCTCTCAGGGCAGATTTAACAAGGACTGAGAAACACTCAACCACTCAAGTCCTTGCTGTTACATCATAGAATGATATAAACAACTGGGAAGTCATATACATGCTTAATGAAGTAGGTTTGAACTAAGAGAAGACACAGGATAGTTTGCTGTCATTGACATAGAACGGCATCAGGAAATACCCAATGTGTTGGTTTCCCAGACTCAAATTAGGCCTAATACTGCACTAAATGTTAGAGCAAATTGAGAATTATAACAAGTAATTTTTAAGTATAATCTTATAGCTTAATCTAGATCTGGGAAACTGGCGCCATATGTTGAAATGCTTGGGAACCACCTGCTTGTTCAATGATTCTCATCAAATGTTTCTTGTGAAACTGAGGAATAGTGAGTTTGTCATCCATTGCAGTAACAGCCTCTGCTCTTCTGGGAAGGCTTTTCTCCAGATGTTAGAGTATTGCTGAAAGTATTTCATTGCATTCTGCCCAACTAAGATCATTCTAATGTTGGATGATTAGTTGTGGATAACAAATGTTAATCCAGCTCATTTTTGCAAGGATCTGTGTGCTTCCATGCTGTTATTGATGTCTAAAAACTGCAATTAGATAATTAGACATGCCTACTTAATATGCAACATTGATCATACAATGCAATAAATCCTGTAAATGTAAGGGCTACCAAGGTGCATTAGAAACAGGGATTTTGTAGGACTCTTATATTTGGGATGGAAGATATTTTTATGGTGACAATTATTTTCTTAGAACAGGCAAAGGCACTGCAGTGGCTATCACTCATATGACGCCTATAATGCTGTACTGATGTAGTGTCACCACATGAGGGCGACAGAATGCCAGCTTTAGTGATGCGTTGTCGCTTGTACTGAGCTATTGTGGAGTGTTTGGACAAAAACACTGAGAAATTTGGTAAGAAGTTGCATGCTGTACTTTTACTTGATATTTAATTTTCTGGTTTTCCATTCAAGCTGGTGAGTTCTCTGTCTGAGACGTCACGGAGAGCAAGGTAATACATTGGCCAACATTTCTGATTTGTATAAATATTACATGGTGATAGATGTGATTTAAATTCAGTATTGATTATTCGCATGTTTTTTAACATATTTGTAAGTGCACCACATACAGTAGTGAATAAACCAGATTCTGTTCTCCTTATAAGAGATGGCATTATTTAATACATGCATTATCTTAATGCAAATTCATTAAGAGAAAGGTTTTCTTTTTAAATAAGAAATCAAATGTAATTGATTTTTGGTGCATTTCACTGTGTGTATATAGATACGTGCCTATTAGTTCCCAATTAATTGCTTTTCTGTGTTATCAGTATTTTAGTGATACACAGTATTTGATCAATCATTTGCATTATATTCACAATATATCCCTGTATCCTAAAACTACACTTGAATGAATTTTGAAGACCATTAGAACGATTAGGCCTTGTGATTTTGCTTCCCAATGGGTCCTGGCTTAATTGTTACCATGAGAGACCACTAGCGGATCCACAGAATAGTTTTCTGTCTCATTGGAAAACCATAAAATGCATCTACACTCAGCCTATTAAACCATTACAATCCTTTACATTGTATATGAACACATCAGGAAAACACAAAATGCCATTAGACACCATTAACAGAACAGAAAAGTATACATTATTTCGGACAGTCCTCTAGTATTGAACAGCATTGGCTTTATAAATGCTAATTTAAAGATCGTCTCACATTGTGATGCCATGATACAAAAAATGTATCAAAAAGACAAAAGTATTAGGACAAACCTGTTTTTTTATAGTTTGCACAAAGCAATACCCATAAGGACATAGTTGGATGAGTTCCGTTTGGAAGAACTTGACTGACCCGCACAGAGTCCTGACCTCAACCTCATTCAACACCTTTGGGATGAACTGGAACGGAGATTGCGAGACAGGTCTTCTCATCCAATATCAGTGTCTGACCTCATAAATACTCTACAGAATGAATGGGAACAGATTTCCCACAGAAATGTCAAAATCTTGAGGAAAGCCTTCCAAGAGTTGCCCCCCATTTTCAACCTCTTATAGCTACAAAGGGGGATCAACTGCATATTAAAATATGTGAATGCAATGTCATGCAATGTACGAAGTCCCTGTTGGTGTAACGGTCAGCCGTCCCAATACTTTTGTCCCTACAGCGTATACTGCCCAGCGCTACCCAGCTTCTGTCATTATGATGTGGACAGTCTGTGCTCCTCTCCAGTACTCCCCCTACTCTCATCCTTTCATTGGTACAGTCCAAACAAAGCCTAGAGCGGGTGAAAAGCTGAACCGAGCTGAGCTGGAGACACTGGACCAAACTGGACCAGTACAATTACAACTGAGAGACTGACCAGTGGAAATGGCCAGGACGTGTTTAACCTGAGAATGGCTCCGAGTAAAAGGAAAGGGTTTGTGGTTGGTTCCAGCCAGTAGTAGTGTCTGTCTTCTCCACCACTGACAAATTGTGGTGAGGAAGAGCAAAAATTCACCTGTTATGATTCTCCTTAGTGGAAATGGCTGTTAATGCAGGTTTATTGGAGAAGCCACGGGCGTGCACTTTATGAACGATGCTGAGCTTACAAATACAGGGTTAAAACTCGAATAGCTTCCACATTAGAGGAGACTACAACTCCTGAATGAACCGTGGAGGAGGAGGAGGAGGAGGTGGAGGTGAGTGGCAAGTTGTTTTTTTGTTTTTGTTCATGTGTTTTTAAAACATCATACTAGACGCGATTAAGAGTCCTTTATTTATCCATATTTTCGAAAACGCCATAAGAAATGTTGCTCTGGACCATCTAAATGGAGACTATTGAGGGTTTTTCATGCTGGGATGGGCACTGAGAGATTTTCCACATTAGGACAATAACCGTTATAACCGTTACTGTGGGTGGAGAAGAGCACAGATATGTGGCTACATTGTTCCACATCAGTTTTGTTGCCATTTGAAAATCTAAAAAGGACCCAAGAAGCTCTTGAAGACGACGTGCTATTGTTCTCAGCTCTCAGCTCCTGGCTTCTTTTGTTTCCTCTCTCTCTATCTATTGGGTGTTATTGTTTTGGTCCTTTTCCATTCAGTATCTTGAATAATGGCTCACCAGCCTTTATGTTACATGAAGAACAGTGAACAGCATCTATTGAATAGACAGTTGTCGTGAATATTTTTTTTTAGTTGATTTTATTTCACTGTGATCCATTCGCTTGGAAAACAAGTGTAAATCAGCTAATGTGATGTCACGTGGTCAGAGTGACAGAAGGTGCTGTTTCTCTTATAGTGTGAAATAAATAAATAAATAATGAGGGATATTTATATACACTGTTATGGTTTAATTCTACTTCAAGCAGCAGATTGCACTACTATAATGACAGTGACCTGATCTGTATGTATCGCCAGCTGACCAAAGGACTGGGAAGTTTCCCTCTCTAGCTTCAAAAACCTCCTGGAGACTCATTTGTTGAGAGAGCATCTCCTGTCCTAATGCACTTCCTTTACTACTCTGACATAAAGATTTTAGCGCTTAGTACTTCCCTCTGTTTCTCACACTGTTCTGAAACTTGAGTGTATTGTAAGTTGCTTTGGATAAAAGTATCTGCCAAATTAATGTAATGAAATGTTTTTTTGAATTTGCTTGGGCCCTCCCTGGAGGGTGAAAACCATGAAAAAAACTGGTTTATGGTTTAGAGCCTTTAAACTATTAATGTGCTTATGAAAGTGACTATTCTGTCATCCGTGAACACACCACAGCACAGTGTGAAGAGCACGAAATTCATCCTCCGCTTTTAACCCATTCACCAAGTGAAGCAGCAGGCAGCCAGGAACACAGCGCCCGGGGAGCAGTGTGTGTGGACGGTACCTTGCTCAGAGGTGCTTAGCAGTTTTGGGAATCAAACCCACGACTTCCTGATCGCCCTGACCACTAGGCCAGCAGCTGCCCTCCCAGGTGCTGATTATTTTGTTTGACACAAACCTGATGATTATGAAAAGCTAAGAATAATGGATGAGTTAATGGAGTGGCTCTGCACGCCATTGTGCAGTTTTAAAGATGCTTTTTGTAACTTTTTGTGAAAGGTTTCAACAATGTTTGTTTATTCAAGGTTCAGTCCAGTAATTAAGCAGTGGGGTGTCACTGTCTCCCCATTCAAACTAAATCAGTAGAAGACTGAGTCACTCCCATAGAGCTTTTCTGTTCATTCTGTTCAAGGAGTTTTACATTTCATACTTACTCTCTAACTGCTAATTTATATGAAACAGACAAGTGGAGTGAGTACTGTATAGCTGGTAATGGCATTGATCTTAGCTTCAGGTGTTTGTCAAGTAATTCTTTTTTGCCTAATTTGAGTTGTTTCCAATTCAACTCACATTGTTGGACTCTTCTCTTGCATCTACTTCTATCAAGTCCCATATGTCTTTTTAGATTGCTGATGTTGCAGCATCGTTGGCCTGCTCAGCGTGCTTGGAGGAGAACGCCAATGGCAAATCTGTTGCATCATTTAACAGATGTCTATGTTGGCTACCAACATGGGGGGGGGGTTAGTTGGGGGGTGATGGGGGAAGAGAACCAGACCAATTAAGTTCTTTTGGACTCCTGACATGGATGACTGTGGCATCAGTGGGGACCAAATTTCTCTGATGATAAGACCAACACTTAGACAATTGCACCACTCGGGAGCCTGGCTATCGTGTAGAATGATGTGTGAATGAAACAGTAAGTGGTTGATGTGGAAGTAAATGAAAGGTTAAAATCTCACTCCCCAGTTTTCTCAAAGAAAATGATGAAGCTTGTAAGGGAATCTGTGGGGAAGAAGTTCAGAGACACTGTTTGATTTTCTCAGTCTTGTCATACTTGAGAAGCATGTGACCCAGCCATGAATAATTAAAGAGCATGTATTTTGTCTGCAGACATTTCATAGCAGAAAACGGAGCAAATTGAATTACAGTGGAGACACAGTTGTGTTTAAAAGATTTAAAAGCTTTTGAGCTGCTCATATTTATTGACCAGCAAAGTGCCTGAGGGAATGTATGCGGGATGAGGATATAGATGTTCGACATCCCCTCTCTAATGAAATTATAAACACATCTTTACCGTAACTCTGTATAATAGAAATTAGGCATATTGCGATATGTTTTCCACATATACCGTCTTACTGTTAAATGATGCCATTTGATATTTTTGTTAGAAAACACTGGAATTATACATTTTGTATTCTGTAGTGCTAAAAAACGTTAAGAGCGTAGCTGTACATGGCAGTTATTCAGGAGCCTCCCCAGTAAAATTATACAATTTATCCAGAAGTATACAGTCAGCCCTTCTAATTCTTGATTTTTAGGGGGTTATTTAAGGGACACCTGTTCCTGAAACAGGAATTTAGTTGCGCTTACAAGTTGTGTATAAATCACCATAGAAATGGAATAGAAAAAGAATGAGACACTCTGGGGCAGCTGCAGAGGAGCCTAAGATCACCACGTCCAATGCCAAGTATTAGATAGTGGAGTAAAAAAAAAAACTTCCACTAGGCTGTAGAGCAGTGGAGCTTTGTTTTATGGAGTGATTGAGCACCACTGAACACCTTTAAGATAATAGTGAGCAATATAGTAATAAGAAAATATCACAGTACTCCCAAGTGTTATGGAGAACTAGAACAAGCCAAGTCTCTCACTCCCATATCATAGCAAATATTTTTCCTTTCACTGACTTTTTGGTTTGATTGCAGTTTATGTTGAAATGAACATTTAAAAATGACTATCAAAACTACTTTTATGCTTTCTTCTTAAGGAAACGTACAGTTGGTCAGTGTACTGGCAATATCTACAATAGACATGTGTTAGATGATTGGTTCTTGTTGGATCCACAATTAATCACACAACATCAGTACTTGATCTTACTTATGTTTTTGTGACTGAATGCAGTAAAGTCCTTACAATAGTAGAGACTATTACTATTGCAGAGTCTGAATACAGTATTATATACATGCTTAAGAGAAAATGAAGAAAAATCTAATGGACATTAACTGGTCAGGGAGAAAACGCACATGGCTTTGTCTGGGAAGAAAAATGTTTTGTTTTTAGACTGGGAGTTGTACCAGAACTCATTTAATGTTCCATTATTGGACCCAACACCCCAGTGTAAAAATGTCCTGCTATGATGAGATGCAGATGTGTGGACACCCAGACTAGCGCAGGAGGGGTGTGAACTGGTGGGGAGTGGCTTGGGACGTGATGAGGAGAGTGAAGCTGAGTGAAATCCGGGCAGTGTCTTGTATAATGGAAACAGTTATGTAATAATGTGGCGATGAAGGCGGCAACAGTGTTCCTCTGAGGGACCCGTCCAACTGAGTTACACTACAGCAAACCAAACATTTTCATATCTCATCTGAGATCACAGGAGCGAGAGAGCGAATAGAGAAGAGAAGGAGAGAGAGAGAGAGATTAGCCGGGAATGTCAGATACTGTAAATGGACAAGAAAGAACAAGCTAAAGTGAGAAACAGAATGAAAGAGAGATTAAGGAAGATAGCAGGATAGACACAGAGGAGAGAGAGAGAGAGAGAGAGAGAGAGAGAGAGAGAGAGAGAGAGAGTGTGGGCTAGGTTGTAAGAAAAGATAGAGAAGAGTGAGAAAGTCAATGTTAATCCCATTATCCCCTTCGGTGCTGTCCTGCCCACCAACAACAGCTTCTCTGTGTAGATTGTGGCCTGGGGGGGCTGCTCAAGGATTGAGGTGGATTTAGTCTCTTACTGACCGTGATTTAGAGAGTGCTCGAGAAACATACTGCTGTCAGTTCCAGGATTAATTGTGCTCATTATAGATCTTCATTAGGACCTGATTCAAAATGAATCAGTATTTAGGCTGTCACAATCCATTACATTAGCAATCAAGTACGTTGTTTTCCCAATTAATCATGTAATCAGTTTGTTTTTTTGTAGAAAGTGAAGAAATGGGTTAAATATGCATAACTGTTCAGAGATGGTAAATACCTATTCACTTCCTAAAACGAGAATTGGAACTAAATTTTATTGTAAGGAGCCAAACATGAATTCCAATTAATCACAAACATATTCAATAAATACAAGGTTAAAGTATTTTACATGTTTGTTTCTTGATCAAGATTTTTTGACCCTGCTCATTACACGTTCTTGGAGTGTTTGGAGAATCTGATTTGTGTATTGACCAAGCCATTTTAAAGAGGGAGACCGGAATTATTTACATATGACACAGAAATCCTACACGATTTCATACCCATCTCTAATAAATGTTGTGATATATATTTGGAGCACATGGACATTACTCATCATTACAGACAAGTCCTTGCCGTGAATCTCACAGTAACAATACTTATGTAACCAAGAATCAGGAGAACTGTAGGTCTATTCTGTCCTAATGTGCTCTGCATATTTGAAGACCTTTAGTGTCATATTATGTTTAACAAATAATGTTAAAACTAATTCAGAAAGTGTTAGTAGTTAACTGGACAGATACATTATATTTCCAAAAGGATCCAGAGGCCTCTTTTAATTAAGTGAATTTAGGTGCTGCAAAATGCACCCATAACTGAAACAGCTACACACACACACACACACACACACACACACTGCACACAAAGCATAGAAAAGCACTGCTAAGAGAACAGGCCGCCCTTGAGCAGCCGCACATGAGCCTCAAGTCAAGTGTCTGCTAAAGGGGTATAAAGCCCTCTACCTTTAGCCTGTGAAGCAGTGGAACTACATTCTCTGGAGAGATGGAGCTCCATCCAGTACTAGTAAATGAACTAAAGTGCCATTTGTGATCTGCAAGTGTGGCTGCACTAAATGGACATAAAATTTTATGTTTGATGAAGCTCTTGAAATGCAGTACATAAAAATGTTTGCCTCTGACTGGATGTGCAGCCAGTGCATTATTTTCCTCCATAAAAACAAACATTATATTATCTCTCCTTTTAGCATATATAGTATATTCACTCCAGTTTCAGCCAAGGAGCATTGCAGACTTCCGAGAGTGACGGTTACATTTTTAGCAGCCTCTCTCGGCAGTTGATGTCTTGCTCTGATGCTTACTTTTGAGGGATGGCCTATTGAGAGGGTCTGGGTGCTGTGATGAACCTTCCACTTTCTGTTGAGAGGGACATTTTGAACTTTTCAAATTTTTTTGGAAGCCATTTGCTGCCTTGTGTATTTCAGTGATTTTTGTTTCTCATATCAGCAGAATGTTCCTTTATCAGCAGAATGTTCCTAATTTTTGCAGAGATTTTCCAACAAAGAAAATGTCCCTTTTTATATTTATATACTTTAAACTGGGCAGTTGTGTGGCCTAGTGGTTAGGGTGTTGTGTCTGCAATCTGAAGGTTGTGGGTTTGAATCCCAGCACTTCTAGTCTCATCACTGAGGTACCCTTGAGCATGGTACCGTCCCTGCACACTGCTCCCTGGGCACCCCTTTTTGGTGGCAGCCCCCTGCTTCACTTGATGAATAGTTTAAATGCAGAGAAAGAATTTCACACTGTTCACACTGTGCGGTGGTGTGATGTGTTCAAGTTCATTTTACTTTAAGGACTCACAAGTAGTAGTTAATTATGTTAAATTATGGTAAAATAAGTGTCGCCTTTGTGATGTTTGTGATTAGGTCTATAAAATGATCAATTATCATGACTTTGAAGGGGGCTTAATACTTTTGCGAGCCACTGTGTATGTATGTGTATATGCAGTCGACCCCTGCGAAGTCGTGATTCAGAGTTTGCGGCCTCAGTCGTTCACGGATATTTTTCTTAGCAGGTAACTAATAATTGTTCGTGGAAACCCCCGCAAATTCGTGGAAACCGCAGATATCCTCCACATTTATTTATTTATGTATTTATTTATATATTTATTTATTTATTTTGCTTTTTTCAAGGCAATATATAATTTTCCGTGCATATTATTTACTCATTTTGTAACATGAATATCAACTTACATTCAGCTAAATGTCCATATAGAGTATAACTGTATACATTTTTCAGTAGTGTTGAGAGAACACAAAGCAACCATATACGAAAATGCATCTTGGGATGGTGAAGTACCTCTGTTCTCAGAGCAGGAGGAAGTGTTTTGGGAGTATATTTGGAGGCATTTATTGGGTTTAAATGATAAAAATTGAAATTTATAGGCATTTGTTTTACTGCATCACCAATTTGCGGTGCTCTTGGAATGTAACCCCCGTGAATTTTGGGGATATGTACATATACACATACCTCCAGATGTCTGTGTGTGTGTGTGTGTGGTTCACACTATAGTTCTGACATCACAATTCGGTATGGTTCACGATACAACGAAGTTAAGCAGCAAAAAGTTCTAAAGAATGAGGCTTGGTTTGTTTTCGTTTATTTTAAGTAAACAGCAGTGTATTAACCAGTAAACAC
>JBBJLS010000002.1:19051700-19076504 GCA_037577275.1 Bryconaethiops microstoma | reverse complement strand
GGGGTGGAATATAATCGTGGGACAGGAGTTCTGTGTGTGTGTGTGTGTGTGTGTGTGTGTGTGTGTGTGTGTTAGAAAGAGATGCTCATTATGTGAATTCTCTGACAGATGGGCCCCGTATCTGTCAAGACACAACAGAGTGACTGAAAAGACAGAAATAATCTGGCTGCCTCTAATAATGGCAAGGAACAGAATGCGAATGCTGATTTAGGCATGTGGAGCAGCAGAATGTGTCAAAACACTCAACGGTTTGTTTGGCACCAGGCTGGCGGATCAGTGGACGAAATAGAGGGAGCTTAGGATCTTTACTTTTTAGGAAAACTGCGAGCAGGAATAGGGGATGTATGGATGAGAAAGTGTCTATGGTTGTTTTTGTCTACATGACAGAGAATTTGAATGAGAGTTTATGATGAACAAGCTGTTGTCATGTCTCTTCCCATTCATTCCCTTCTGTACACTGTGTACCTATGCCTAGCATTTATATTTCATTCTTTCTGTAACAATGGCTGGATAATGAGCACGCTGACTTTCTGGTTTTCTCTTATTCTTTTTCTGTCCTGCCTCTAAAGTGTTCATCAATCACCAGCAGAGGCGAGTGCAGTTGATGAAGATTCGACAGAAGGAGGAAAGGAGAGAGATCAGGGAGAAAAAGAAGAAGAAAACGAAGCCACAAAAGCCTCAACAGCAGCAACAGCAGCAGCATAAGCAGAAGCCGAAGTACCACCACCCTCCACAGACTAACCCTCACCCCACTAACCCCCCAGCTAAGGTCCAGCAGCCAGAGCCCACCTACCGCAGGAAGCCCAACCCTATACGCCGCTACGACGGAGATGTGCTTTCCCCGGTAAACACTCATCTTTCTTCCATATCCATATCCATCTTGCTCTACAACTCTGCTGTTATCTATCCATTAACTGTAGTGATGCACTAATCCAGTGTACTGGTATGAGTACCAGTGCTAACTTTATTAAACAGGTCAGACATCAGTCAGATGTGACCAGTACAAATTCGATATATATAATAGTGGAATTTTATAAACATTCTGCCATTATAAAGTTTCTAAAAGAGACACAATCCCTGTTCATGCCAAATATTTACCCAAGAACTTCTCCACTACAGGTATGAGACCACTTCAAAAGATGATATCCCACTAAATAAGCAGAAACGGTAGATCAGCTGCATATCAACTGAAGCGTGCTGAAGCCATTTGTATCTATATTTCTTGAAATTGTTACAAACATCCAAAGACTGTTACCCACTGTTTTCTGTTGATGAGGATTTTGGATTTTATTCTACATACATCGTATGTATTATTCTACATACACCTAGTAAAACAACTACATCGTGTAATTGTTTTACTAGGTTTGGTTTTTGTAAACTATATTTTTTGTTGGCATTTTTTTATTTTCAGCACAATATGTCATGCATTACAGTGTCGTCCAAGAATTCCCATTTCAGTACAGTACTAGTGCTGGTGTACGACCGACTCCACTATGGTACCCTAGCATCTACTGTATAGTGTACACACTAACCGAGCACTGGTGTCGGCCAATAACTTGAATACTAGAATCAGCATCAGGAGATAAAAGGTTGGATTACTGCAACCCTAATTCATTTATCCTTCTGTTAGCATTAAAATATTTCATTCAGAAACAAAACACAACGGTTCTTTTGGAGCCTATGTGGACTCTGCATATCATAGACTTTACCTGAGCATTGTAACTGCCTCTCATTCTTTTACTCTCTCTTTCAGAGCTATATTCAGCATTTCCGGGACAGGCATGTGGACAGGCGGAGCTACTCTCATGGCAGGCTGATTGGCAGATCCCATACGGTGGACATGGATTATGACTGTGGCTCTCAGGTGCCTCTGACAGCCCATACAGGCCCTGCAGCCAGAGTGTAACCCTGCCCCCTGCTGTTCAGGAGTGTGCCATCCCAACCACACCTCCTCCAGCATTCAGACACTTTTCCTGGTCGGATGCTGAAAGGAGAAGCTTTGACACTGAAGACCTACTTAATGGCCCTCATCTGTTGTGTAAGAAATAGCAGACTGGGCCAAGTTATTTTTGCCAAGAACCCTATTTAACACAACTCCACATTAAAAGGCTTCCTACAGTGAACTTTGTTTGCTGCTGCTCAGGGTGAGTGTGCGTGCAAGATGTGTGTCTGGCGCCATGAAGCTCTGAGTCCCACGTCACACTGCACAGTTCCGTAACAGCCAGAGTGGTCTCATTAATGTGGCAGCCTTTTAAAAGGGAGACGTTATTCAGACTGAGAATGGGACCAATTTTTTTCATCTACATAAAAACACGTACCCAGTATGTTTAATTAATAACAACTGCAAACTTTATACCTCTTCCATTTGGGAGAGAAATATGACCTGTTAAGGGATGCACTCTACTAATGAAAGCTCAATGTTTACAGCACAGAACAGGCCTCATGTATCTTCACAATAGCAAGAAACAGTATGTTTCATTTGGACTAATGGCCAGATTCTGTGACCTCGTATAAGAAAGGACTCCCTCTGTTCAATCAAGGGCCTTTGCTGAAGCTTCTGTTTCTAAGCATGCATGGTAACTGTTGTAAAACTGGTGTTGTTTACCCTGCTCAGCCAATTTATGATGGAAGTTAAATTTGTTTTAGTGCTGAATTATATTCACTACTGCTAGAACAGCTCTGTTGTGGTTTCATGATAATTTGATTCCTCATTATATCCCATAAGGCTTAGTTAAAAGCGTTTGACGCTTGTTGGGATTACTCCCATTAGAGCTTCAGGGACTGAGGCAGCCCTGGAGCCCTAATGATGCAGGTAGAGCAGTGAACACTAGGGCACTTTTTTACAGGGATGATTAAAAAGTGTTTTCATAGTGGCCAAGGTGTTGGAACCACTATGGAGATTTATAATAGTGGAGGAGATTTACAATAATGACCAGCGTGAGTGAGTGAGTGAGCGAGCAAGTGAGAATCAAGGCAGTTTCCTAAGATGATGCTGGCTAGGAAGGCCCTGATTGGGCACGCAACCCCAAACCTCCACCCCACGATCGACCAAAATGTTATCATTAACCCCTCTCCCCCTTACTTGGCACACCAGAATGGGCAGAAACGTCACTGAATGGGTGAGTGGGGGGAAAAAGAGAGTGAATGATTGCTTGTGCGTGGGTGTGGTACTGAATAAAGTGAATAGAGTGCATGTGTTTGCACATCTGGGTATGTGGATAAGAAGGTCTGAATCCTAATTTATTCTTTTTAATTCAGCATTTGTTTACACCTAGTCTCTCTCCCCTGTACCTCAATTTAGTGAATGAATAAGTAGTCTTCATTCGGATCTCTGCGTTGAAGAGAGCTGGAAGGCCTGGCCTCTTTGTTTACTATGTCTTTTACCTTAGCACCTATTGCTCTATTGTACATTTTGTACATTTAGCTGAATGCTGTATATATTCATACATGCTGTTCTCTGTTACTGCTAGTGTTGTCATTCATCATGTTTTTGTTTCTTTTAACAGTTATTGCCTCATTATATCTGAATGCTGATTAAATATCATCATGTGTCTGTTAGAAGTGTTATTTATTCCTAATTTATTTGAAAACTTCAGTTGATACTTTGTCAGAAATCTGCTGTTGTGGGTAGTTTGAAGCTGGATAAGGCTATCGGCAGGAAAAGACAAATTTGAGCCCACAATCTTTTTTTGTTGTTGTTGTTGTTGATGTTATTATTATTATTATTGTTATTATTGTTGTTGCATGTGTTTGTATAAATCTTGATATGATAAAAATGCTTCTAAAGACCTTGTCTTTTTTTATTGCAAGTGCATATGCTTGTGCAGCCGTGTTAGTTATTTCTTTGTAAGGATTAAATGTTCTCAAAATGACAGGAATACAGACAAAATCTGGAGAAGTGAGGACATATTGCTAGTCCTCACAAGGACAAAATCTGCTGGTTTAACAAAATAAAATTGGAAAAACTAAGAGATGTTAAAATGCTGAGACTGCAGTCAGATTTAGGTGTAGCTGCAGCTACAGTATTTACACCAGTCAATGGAATGTCCTCAAAATAGTGTGTGTGTGTGTGTGTGTGTGTGTGTGTGTGTGTGTGTGTGTGTGTGTGTGTGTGTTCTCTTGTTTTCTATTTTGGAAGTTTTAGTGTCAGCAGGGGCCGGCATGTGAACATTCAGACGTGTACTGGAAACATACTACACTTTGAATTGCAGTGACTCCAGGGCATGTAATGACCATAAAAAGAGGATGTGCCGAAGTGGGGCTCAGACACAGTCTTTTTTTCTGTTGAAATTAAATGTATATCCCCCCGCAGTGTCCGAATTCATTTTCACAGAGGAAAATGTGAAATCACATTAAGTCAGCTTAATGTTCCTGTTTCTCTACAAACTTAGGTGTGATGTTTTATCTATTACACTTCTGCCTTGTGTGATAAGCCAAATCTGCCATTTATCCTTAAATGACGAGTTTCCTTTTCCTTTTTTTTATCTACAGTATCAAAAATAAAGGTGCCAACGAAGTTTTTGGAGTGACACCACAGGTGCACCGTTTTGTTTTCCTAAAGAATGCATTTGATTGAACTGAACAATATATCTTCTGTCAATCAGGACTAAATTGCTGTAGGCTGAGTAAGGACACATACAGAAATATGAATTTTGTGACATCACAAAAACTGATTCGAAAACAGGCTGTGTAGATGGTGCAGCAAATAAATACATACTTTAAGCCTTTTAATTCCAGAAAAGTGATGATACTGGCCCTTTAATATATTGTAAAGCATTGCAAACACAGTATGCAGCAGGATAAACGCAATACTACTATTCTGTCTACATTGTGCAGCCCTAGTCTCTAATTAACTGTTTTTGTAACTGAGATTGAAGAACTGAAGAACCACATAATGTAAAAGTTCTATGCAGTCTTTCCAAACCATCTATTAGAGACCTTTTTTAGTGTGGGCAGCAGTTCTGATTAATAATATTTTATATTAAGAGCACTTTAGGGATGGATTTGCTTCTTAAACAGGCCCATTACACCATACTCATTCTCTACAGCTCAGCTGAGAAAAACTCTGGTTTTCATTATCGCTCAGCCATTTCAGGCAGCAGGCCTTTGTGTGTGAGTGATACCCTTTCATGTGTGTCTTCTCTGAGGTGGTCTTACCTTTGCTTATAAAAGGATGATAGCTGTTTTTTTTTAGCATGAGTACACGCCCAATTACAGCTCGATGTTCAACACGGTGCTGCTAATTGGCCCATTCTCTCTGGAAGACGTGTCTAGACTGCAAGAAAGAGAGAGAACTCCGACCTCTGCTTGAGCAACACCCACAGCTAGAGATATGTTTTTGTCATCCAGCAGCCTAATGTGAGGCGAACATGGGTTAGTGAGTGAGAGCAAACATCTGACAGGGAAGAAATTTTCTGCTTACTCCACAATCTAAACATTCACAGTGAAGCAAAATGACAAAAAAAAAAAAGTTGCCACAGCATGTCTTTAGAGCTCTACCATATGTTCAAGTGTATCCTAACAGCCTCCCTAACTAGTACATTCAGCTGTTCTATGCTGCATCTATTGCTGACACAAGTATTCTATTGATGGCACACAGCTTGTATAATCTTCATAGAAAAGCATTTCCAGTAGAACTGGATGATCTGGAGCAGTCACTCATGAGTCTAAGGTCACCATGTCCAATGCCAAGCAGACTCTGGAGTGGTGGGACTGTGATGGAGCAGAACAGTAGTGTACAGAGAGGATAAGCTACAGAAAACACAAGCACAATGACCAAAGTACTTCATTTATGTGGAAACACTAGAGAAGATTAAATGCAAACTGACCAATCTGTAACTGCATCTCATCCTTGGTAATGCACCCACAGTGCTCTGTCTCACTTATCACCTGTGGCTCGTTTTCCTCTTAATATACAATTGCCTTTTTCCTAAATCTTTCTCAGTCACCCTCAGTACTGCCGTGTATTACCAATGTGTGTTTGCTGTGCCAGTATCATGTTTCTAATCCATATTTACACCTTAGTCCTTGCCTTGTCCTAAGGCCTAGTTTATTGTTAGTATTAGCTGTGTGGCTTTATTGTGGTTTGTTTTTTTGTCCTGTCTTTCCATACATTCTGCTTATTTTGTCTTGAGTTTCAGGTGTCTGTTTTTGAGTTTCTTCTCAATTGGTTTTTGTCATGTCATTTTGTCAATAACCCGGCGCAGTCTTTAGTCAGTGTAGGTCCATGCACGCTCACAGCATTTAGCAGAGAAAAGGAAGATTCTGAGATGCATGCTAACTCATGGGCTAGAGAGTGACTGTATTAATTTTATGTGCATCATGCATATTGGCATTCATGAATGGACAATATTGCTAATAAATGAGTGATGTTGTACGTGACAAACCTCACTGCTTATTTTGTTCAACAGACTATGATAAGATATTATACTACAAGCTTAAAAATTATGTTAGCTTAACAGACTAATTCCGCATGATTCAAGAAAATACCTAATCTACAAACCAAGCTTTAAGTTTTTAAAGGAAAACCATAAAGGATTCAAATAATTTACACAAATATTATTTTATTTCAGTTTTATATCTCAAGTTTATCAGAAACCCACCAAAAGCTATTTAAATGTTGATTAGCCCAACCATCGCTAAAATGCACTGAAAGGCCTTGGACTGACTGCGCTGTGGTTCTGCAGACAGATATTATTGAGACAAACAGAAGTAGAGCAAAACTCTCCAACGACACATATTTAACACCACAAGAGTCTATTAACAAGCTAGACACCAGTAAAGCCTAAAGAAAGCACACCAGAAGAGTTTTTTTGGCAATAACATCTAGCCAAAAAACTGTCTACCCAGCATTTGCTGGACACAGAGGCCGGAGCTGTTTACCGCTTTAGGTGTCTGTTTTTTTCAGCCTTAGTTGTGAAGTGGCATATTGTAATCAGATGGTGAGTCTGCAGGAGGCGTTCAAAAGGTCAGCCGGAGCTCTGATCGGGGCAGCCGGGTGGAACTCACGCTTTGTTTGGATAAGGAAAGGTGATCATGAACAGTGAAAAAGAAAGGTCACAGAGATAGAAAGATTCCACACATACGCGTCTGCAGTGGCCTTTGGCCTCGAGGCCTGAAGGTTGGCTGCTGAAGTGGAGCAAAAAAGGAGAGGTAACCTAACATGTAAGGGAAAAGGCCAACCCATCTATGTGTATGCATGTGTGTTTTGCACACTATATTACAGTGCTTATTTAGCATGTGAATGTCCACATGTTCCTTGATATGTAGAATTAATTAATGGGTAGTCAACAGAAAATGACTTTAAAATAGTAAGAAAAGGCGTGGTAACATTAACCTTACTTTATTTTTTTTTACTTTAGACTACATAATTGGATTGGAATAATTGTAAGTTATACATTAATTTGCCATGAAAAATCTGCTGCATTACTGTTTTTCAATGCTCTGGTTTTACATCTGTCTCTTGATAGAGTTTTTGTTCATTTTAGGACACTTGTTTTTGGGTGCATATTTACTCAAGAGTTCTATTTTAGTATTTTACCTCCTGTTCCACATTGAGAATTCTGATGACTGAAATCTGATGATGCTGCTGGTCAGATAAAGTGTCTCAGAGTTCCCTCATGCATATAGAACCACCCTGACAAAGACACTCGAATGTGGGAGTGTTAATTTTGTGTTCCACTTGGATATAAAGCACAGACTCTGAAGAGCTAAAATGGAGAAATGGGAAGATTCTGAAATGCATGGAGATTTTAGCATTTCACAACAGAACATTCACAGCACAGATGCATGCACAGTAGGACAACGTGTGAACATGTCATGGGCTAGAGAGTGGCTGGGCTAATTTTATGTGCATCAGGCATATTATCATTCAGTTTTGTTACACAGAATATGATAATGAGCTTAAAATATTACATTACTCTAGCAGAATGCTTCAGCATGAAGCTTTAATCAGGCTTTAAGTTTTTAAAAGAAAACCATAAAGATGAAAAAGTATTTATGACACAAATGTTATTTTATTTCAGTTTTATATCTCAAATTTATCAGAAACTCACCTAAAGCAAAATGGACGGGGGTAATCACAAGTGACTGGTGACATCTTTACCTGGCAGGATTGCCACAGTCATAAAGGCCATAAAATGATGTGTAACCAAGTATGAAAGAAGAAATCATGGATGTGCCTATTTTTTTCAGAGGAGCTCACTTAGCTGGCCAACAACAGAGTCAATTTAATCTTTCAGGAGTTTACACTCATTAATAATGAATGCCTTATGTAGCAGGTTGTGGACGATCTGTTTGATACCGGTTTGAAAAAGGATGAGAAGCTTTGTGAAAAATAGGGAGATAAACAGAGGTCACTGATGTCTTTGTAGTGTTGATGGTAGTGAACTCTTCACACAATGTAGCAGTGAAAATGAGTGAAAACAAATAACAACAAAATGAAGGTTTTTATATGACACCTAAGACATATGATTTTATTAAATGTTTTGGAGAGGAGTTATTGAATAAACTATAGTTACAGAAGTGCTTTTACACGGTCATATGACATTATATAACATTTCTTAGTAACCTAGTTATAAACCGAATATTACTGATATTCATGATGAGTATTGTCAGTGACAGATGCTCTCGTGGTGTTGTGATGTGGCACAGTGAATTGAGTTAACCCAATAAGCAAAAAGGAATGATGTGTTTAACTGGAAGTCTTTCAATTCTAAAAACAAATCTCAGGTTACAGGTATTCATGTACAGTGCCACTATGAGAATGTGGTGGGGATCATTTTCTTCCAATCAAGCGACCTCCGTGAAGTGTCAACATTCTTTCGTATTTTATTTTACTGATAAATTGATGACAATATGCCCAGACAATTGTGATACTGGTCATATCAAGAACACCGTATATATCAGATTGTTCTGCTTCAAGTTTCATTACAGCAAAACCACAAAATCAATGTTCTGTGACGTTTACATCTTTCTGTGTTCATTTATCATGATGGAAGATGGCTCAGCAGATATGACCCACTCACTTACAAGCATACACGCACACACTTGCACACAAAATCCAACTGTATGCTGACATTCCTCACAGTATTGACTGACATGGATTAATATTCACTATTCAATCTCCTTTTTATACTGCGCACTTTCAGATTTATCTTCTTATTCATTCATAACTGCTTGGGATCATGGGTCATGGAGTCATATCGTCACTGGAATAAACAAAAAATTCTAAACCTGAAGGCCTCTGATGCATGTCTTGTTTTAAAAGGGATCAGATGTATTTGGATACATTCGCTTCATTTGTCTTGTCGGTTTTACATGACGTCCTGCTGGTGCTGTGTAGATTCGCTGACAACCTTCAGGGAGAGACAAACAGCAGCGATCAGTCGCACATTCAGCAGAAGATGGATAAAACTCAGCAGTTGGATCAGTGGGTGTGTTAAGTAAGTAAAATCAGCAGGCAAAAAGTGCAAAGAGAAACGGCACAGGCACACAGTGATTTAAGAGGAATTCCAAGTATTGTGCTTTTATGTCAAATATGAATACCAGAACTAATGATAAACAGCCAGTTGCTGTATTCTTGTGGAGTCAGAAATGTGTTTGTGAGTGATAACACTCTCCTAGGCCCGGTAAAGCAGGGCACTACACAGAGGACAGTCACTATCAGTGCTGTGCAGTGGATTTTAATGATGCTGCCTGGGGAGCATTCAGAGGAGGCCAGTGGAGCATTTACAGAGTGGACTCCATGAGTGAGCAGGTGAGGAAGGAGAGGAAAGGATGAGAATAGATGAGATGGATGAACTGCTGCTTAACTTACACACTGAGTGCTCATGGCACTCATTCCCTCACTAGATGTCCTAGTCTAGAGGGAAATGAAAAATAAGGAGGTGGATGGATGAATGAGAGGAGCAAAATGATACGGCTTTAACCCCTGACACTGCAATAGTCTGTGTAAGCCCACACTTTATTTCCTCACTTTCTTAACTACACATAACTTAGACATACCATACCAGTTTCAAAGTAGTTGCCAAATCATTTGCAGCACTTGGTGACCAATAAGCTAAGAAGTTAGCTACAAATGATATCTGGAAATGGTTTGTTTAAAAATAGCAAAGTTGTTTAAGGTGATTTGGTTATCTGGTTGTTTGTGTGCGCGCATGCCTCACCTCTCCATCACGGGTCTCTATGGTCTTGATCAGAACTGTTTTCTTAGAGTGGACCTCAGAGGAACGCTGTGGTGTGTGCTGCTCTGGGTTGGTCTCTGTTACAGCAAACCACCATTAGATTTGATACATTTACATGCGGTTAGATATATAATTGCCTGTTAACCCCCACATATTATTCATGTATAATGAAGTCTCATTCATTAGTAACCACTATAAGTTATTTGGTAACTGCTATGAACCTGTGAAACCTATATGTAAGTTACATACTCAGAATGAGAAAAGTCTGGACTGGCATTCATATATTTGGATTTAAGTGGCTAACTGTATGGAATGGTAGTGTCCCTTGTTAATGTTGCTACACCACCATTATAAAAATGGTTCCCATGATAAAGGGATTAAGCCTCTAAACACAAAGGCTTTGCTCCACCTGGTGGAGAATTTAGGAACATCCCACCCACTCAGGAGCATTCAGACTCTTGGGAAATACAGTCTCACCTCTGACATCACCTCTGAAGCTCAAGGAGGAATAAGACTGTGCAGGCAGAGAAATCCTGAGAAGGAAAGAGATGACAGGTTGAAACACTATATAATACCAATGTGAACTTGCTGTCTCTCTGCTTGTAATGTCTACTTGAAAAACTAAATGTCTGATATGTTAGAAATGTTTGTAGCACCCACCAGTGACCCACATACAGAACATGTGAGGGCACTCTGTGCCTAAACTGGTCATTATTTCACACATAATAAAAATCTTCACATGGTCAGCCTGATGTATATTTCTTTAGCTATAATCAACCCACCTTAATCTACTGGTCTTTTCAATGAGAATTCTTTAATTATTTATGTTTTTGTTGCAAAAACACCGTTCTGTCAGTAGTAATGATTTTAAAAGTACACATGTTTCCTGCCTGTCCTATTTTTTTTCTCTTCTTTTCTCTTTGTAATTTTGAACAATAATGATAAAACTGTTTTTGTGTTTGAATACAGTTTTGGACAAAATGATCAGATTAAATAAACATATGTTAAAACAAATAAGCGAACAAAAACAAGGCAATATATTTGAATAATCTAAAGGCCATTTAAATTTTATGTATATCATCTTGACCCTTTAAAAATTCTTAACCTGCTCTCCTCGCCCTCCAGCAGCTTCCTGTAGGTGGCGATCTCCACGTCCAGGGCCATCTTGACATTGAGGAGGTCCTGGTACTCCCGCAGGTGACGGGCCATCTCATCCTTCATTTTAGCAATCTCACCCTCCAGACGGGCAATGGTGTCCTGGTAGCCTCCGGCCTCGCGGCCTGTCCTCTCTTCCATCTCCCTCATCTGTCTCATCAGAGATTCATTCTGGAGAGAGAGAGAGAGAGAGAGAGAGAGAGAGAGAGAAATAGTAATTGCAAAAATAAAATATCTGCAAGACGTAGAGCACAGATATAAAACTGTTGTTTGTGCTTCATGGCCACTGACTATAAACCAGTACATGCAAAGACTTGAGCAAATACATTACAGACTTTCTAATAACTGCTCAGATAGGTGTTCCGAGACTGAGCTCGTGTCTGGATTGCTGTCGAGGATGAGAAACGTTCCTATAGATTATGTAAAAGAAAGATTCAACTGATACTTACGGTGCCCTTGAGGGAGTCAATTTCGCAGGTGTAGGACTGGATCTGGTGGCGGAACTCCATACTCTCCTGCTTGGCTTGTCTCAGTGCATCATTGTTCTTGTTCACGGCCTGGTTCAGATCAGACACCTGGGGACACCAGCAATTTGCTGTAGTCAATTTGAGGGCGAAGGCAAGGTACTGTTGTATGTCTGGTAATGCTACACCCGGCAATATTATATAGTGTTTGTCTCAGTGACACACCTTGGACTTGTACCACTCCTCAGCCTCTGAGATGTTCTTGGCAGCGATGGCTTCATACTGCATGCGAATGTCTCTCAGAGCAGCAGTCAGGTCAGGTTTGGACATGTCCATCTGGACCTGGACCTGGGACTCCTGCATCTGGTTCTGCAGCTCACGGATTTCCTGTACGCAGAAAGGAATCAAATATTAAAAGAACATTCACCTCAAGGATATCTGACTTGATGAACTTCAGTTGCTAGAGTGAAATAATTCTAGTTACATTGTTGAATTATAAACATTTATTCATGCTACAGCAATGCAATGCTTAATTGGTACTACAGCTTAAGAGTAGTTTAGAAAGCGGAGGTGATTATGTTCTAGGCTAATCTAAACCAGTACAGAATTATTACCAAATTAATCTATGGTACCATACTGGCCTATGGTGCATATTTCCATGAATAAACAGAAAATGTGGGACATATGCAAGTGTAGCCTATTTTCCTTAATCTGTTTCAAGGCTGTGTGTGTGTGAATCTCTTTCTCAGGTTTTAATTATAGAAATGCATCTGTTCAACAGTATTACACTCCCCCCTCCCTATCAGAGCACAGCTGACAAACCCACATGCTCTCACTCTCACACACACACATGCAGGCTTGTGTCACACTAACAATTCACCCCCAAATGTCAGACAGATCTGGGAGAGATTAAGAAATAACCTTGGGAGATATGAGTATGTGCATACATGTGTGTAATACACATGTGTGATTCTTTCTGGTTATGCTCTGCAGAGCTTATATTTCAACAAAAATAGAAAAAGAAAAAAAAGAGTTTTCATGGTCTGCTGACATAGCCAGGAGTGACAGGAAGTGAATGAGTGTGTAAAGTGACAATGAAGGAGCAAAGGCTTTGAAAAGCACACAGACCTCCTCATGGATCTTCTTGAGGAAGGCAATCTCTTCCTGAAGGCTTTCAATACGTCTCTCCAAGTCCAGCCTGGTGAGAGTGGCAGCATCAACATCCTAAAGAGAAAAAACGAATTACAGTTCAGTCTCAAACTTATATCAAACTTTTAGTCTTTTTAAGCTGAAACTTCAGATCAAGTGTTTTGTCAAGCAGGGTGGGGTTTTCAAACAGGGTGGGAAACTGAGGGCCTGCAGAGTTTGGTGAAACAGGCCCTCCACTACCAAGTTTAACACAAAATCTGGAAACTTAACGAGATATCTGAGTTTGATTTGAAATGTGTGAGATCTCATTGGTGCTGGACATATCTGTTTGAGGTGGACTCACAGCTCTAAAAGCAGAAAGGTTGTTCTCGGCCTCCTCTTTCTGATGGATCTCTTCCTGAAGTCTGCGGAAGAACAAACGAAAGTTTCTGCTTAAAGACATCTGACACTCTACGCATGTCCACAGAGGTAGCAGGTTCATAAATCTTTAATTATTAAAATGTCTTTTTATGCTGAGTAACATAACTGTTATGTTAGTGTGGCAATATAATGTCCAATTCTTCGAAAATATCTCTCTAATCCCCAGTAGGCATTTGCTTTACAGACAGCTAATTTTTAATATAGGAGAAATGACGGTTAACTGGCCCACTAGTATCACCTTCCCATAAGTGAACAAAGTGAAAGGTTGAAAAAGGGTGGGCTATGTACCATGTGGAATAACACCATTACAGTGTTAATTAAATTTTTATGGCCCTAACACCTTTGAAATAGCGATACCAACTGCATGCACCACATATCCACTGATGACAGTTTGATCTAGTCTGATGGTATTTCAACAACAGATATGGGAGTCACACCATACAGATGGCGGATGACTCTATTACATGTTATGATATGCCATGAGAAAATCAAGTGAGCTCCAAAACCTTCAACAAGTTTTACTTTACAGGTGTCATTACTGTTCTTATACTCACAACAACAATAATACTAATACTAATAATAACAGTTGCTAGTCATACAGCACTGTTCATTTAAGTTACAAATGCTCAAACTGCTTTTCACAGGATGACAAGCATAATGTTGAAAAGGTCAAAGATTCAAATGAAATAACATCACAGTTTCAAACTGTGGGATAAAAAAGACCTAATCACAGTACATATATAGTAGCCTCAATCTAATATGTTTTAATCTGAATTTGAAAAACACAAATTCCAGAGTAAGGAGTTATATAAGAAAAAGACATGACCATTTAAAGTCCTCGTTCTTCCTCTTTTAAGCAGTCTTTTTTATGCAGAGATCCAGTCCCACTAAGTAATGCCTATGAATAGCAGCTATTAAAAGCCGACAAATGGTTATCGTGAATCAGTATTGTTAATGTGGGGCAGTCACACTCAAATGCCTGCCATCCCCTGAGTACTGGGGATGTGCTCACTTCCTCACATATACTGATACACACACACACACACACACACACACACACACACACACACACACACACACACGCTCGCCCACACATGAGGGAGAGAGAGTGAGAGAGAGATAAGGGTATTTTAGGAGATGAGAATTCTCCGCAGTGCTTGGGGGGTATATTGGGAGGATAATAATAGCTTTCTAATCTGGTAGCTGCTCTTACACGATTGTGGGTCGTCTTGCAGCTGGGAGCGCAACTCTAGTACTGTCAAATCACATTTCTAATAACATACACCACACCTTCAATGCGAGCAACTGCAGTGGTCACTACGTAGGGTTACTGTACACCATGCATTAAAGTATACCACCCATTCATTCTCTCTCTCTCATACTCTCTCTACCTCTACTTCTCTCTCACTCACCCTCTTCCATTTATTCCACTGCACTTTGGACAGTGTACTTTTAAACGGCTTTGCAGCTTAATTGTATTCCTATGTGATTCATGATTCTGTGTTATTATCATAGCTGTTTAGAGCTTACACCTTTATGAACATTGGCTTACATAAATGCCGACAATCACTGCTAATTAAATTGTTAACTAATATCTATTGAACAATGATACATGCTTTTTCCTCCATGTACTAAAGGGTTGTGTCAGTAACAGCTCTAAGGTATGTTTCAGGAATCTGAGCTTAAACAGGTCTGTATCGCAAGAGATGGGCTATGTTAATGTCAGACAATGAAGTTTCATTTAATGCCAATTCAAAGAGTTATCATATTGAAATTCACTGTAGAATTTAAGTAGATGTAAATTATTGCCAAAAATTCCACAGTGTCCTGTTCCATGACGTTTTCCAATCACATACATGAGTTATGAGGACAGCCAGTCTCTTTCCAGTCTAGCAGCCTGTGACTTCTTTTAGGCCAGACGTGCTGTTGCATAACTTGCGTCAGAATAGGTGGGAGTGACAGAAGCAGTGCTAGCATGAAGAATCACCTCGGCATTGAAGAGAACTATAAAGACCCTGTCATTCTTATTTATAGCTGTCCTTCAAATAGCTCTAAACGTTCTTAATAACTGACTCACTTCTGGTCTGTCTAGTGGGCATTATATGTTGAACTGCTTCAAACACCTTGCTATAAAAACATAATCATAAAGCTCTCCAGCTGATGATTAATAGAGTACAGTCTATATCTGTGGTGACCCCATAAAACAAGTTGTGTACGATGATAAATTGTGACCAGTTTTAAAATGTCTCTTACCTGAGTTTGAGCTTCTGCAAGTCGTCAGCCAGGTTGTCCCGCTCAACTTCCACACGAGCTCTCTGGTTGGTCAGGGCATCTACCTGCCTGCGCAATTCCCTCATCTCCTCTTCGTACATCTCAGCAATACGGGTAGGCTCACGGCCTCGCAGACGCTCCACCTCTACAGCCAGGGCTTGGTTCTGCTGCTCCAGGAAGCGCACCTTCTCAATGTAGCTGGCAAAGCGGTCATTCAGGTGCTGGAGCTCAGCCTTCTCATTGGTGCGTGTGTTCAGGAAATCTTGGTTCATGGCATCAGCCAAGTTAAAGTCCAGCTTCTCACCCATACCGGCATAGGAGCGCATCACAGGTCCAGCTTTGAAGGATGAGCGGTGGCTGGAGTACACTGGGATTGAGGAGGACTTGGACGCCTCATAGACCCTGGAGGATATACGGGAGGAAGAGGCAGAGGAGCCCAGGCCGGAGAACAGCGAGCTGGACATGGAGGAGCCCAGGCCTGAGCCAAAGGTACGGCGGTAGGAGGAGGCCGTTTCAGCGGATGCACTGTAGGTCTTGCTCATGGCTGGAAAACTAAGGGACATATGCTGGGTCGAAACTGAATGAGTTGGAGGGATTGACTAGAATGAGGACCAGAAGCCAAGGGTGCTGCTATATGTAGCTTCGCTCACTTCAGACCCCCACCCTCACCCATAACAACCCCCGCAACTCCCCCACCTCTTCCCGTTACCCACTATGTTCTCTCAGCTGTCATTGGGTTTCCAGTTGTTGGGTGGGGTAGATGCCAGTAAGCGAGCAGGATAGGGTGAGTGGGTCAACAGAGGTGGTCTTTGGCCTAGACAGGGCTATGTGTTGGAGGCATGGAGTCTTGTGTTACCTGGGAAAAAGATCTTAAATAACTGTCACAACATTATTCACAATATAGCCATTGCTAGAATTCCATTGAGGTTTCTTTTGAATATACATTAGAGTTTTGTGATTATGCACTATAGTGAAAAGCTATGAACAACCACAACTTTAAAAGAATTTCTTTTAGCTGTGTATGAGGTAAAAGAGCCCTTGGTCTGGACTCATACACACTTCAAGCCTTCCATTTCCATGTTGTGAGATATTCTCACTCCTTCAGGAAGCTGGTGGGTGAGCGGCTGTCTGAGTGAGTGGGATGTGGCATCCTTAGTACAGACGGAGAACAGAAGCCCCAGAGTGGTGATTCAATGTTGTGCTCTAGTTTGGCTCTAAGCCTTTGTTTCTTTATACAGATTAGCATTTGGGAAAGTTGCAGCAAGCAGGACTTCTGTTCTTGCTACTGACCACAGAGCCAAATTTCTGAAGTCTATATTGTCCCAATTAGCTCATAAATCTTAGACAATACGCATTTAGACAACTACCAACTGGCGTATTGATTTTTGGCATCTACAACTGGAACAATTATAAAGTGAATTACAGTCACTTTTAAGGATTTTGTTACTGTATTTTGGAGTGAATTCCAATTCCATCCCTCTGTCCTCTGAAGCCTAAAGCCTTAGGGTTTTGGGACTGGTCAGTAAATCCATTGGTCAGTTAACATAACTGACATCATTAAAACCTAGGCTTATTCTTCAATTATTAATTTTAGGACTTATTATTCAGTAACTGATATGCAATATTTAGTATTAAAGTTTTACTAAGAAATGTAATAATCATTACTATGGTTGCTATATCTGTTTTTGCATGTTGGGTTTCATTTTTCTTTTTTACATTTGACACCAGCTGACCTTTACATTGTGTAATCATTACAGGATTAACTGGGTAATAGAAATTGTCTAAAACTACTTTTGTAAAGTCTTTTGTACATAAGATTTTATTACAAATTCAGTCCCCCTGTAGCAACTGAGGGTTAGGTGTCTTGTTGAAGGACACAATGGTAAAAAGTGGGGGTTTGAACCTGCAACTTTGTGGTCACTGGGTTCACAGGCGAGTATTTTACCCACTTGGCTACTACCACCCTATTTTTGTTTATATATAGTATACATAATTATACATATTGGTGGTTCATGTCATGGGTTTACTCATATCTTACATCATGCAAGACTTAAGCAAGATGAGAAGACTTAAACAGTCACAAAGCCATATAAAAGGTCTGGAATGCCTCCCTTCCCCCTCTGCCTGTCATTCCCCTGGCTGTCCAGTGACTGACTGAATGGCCTGTCTTACTCTACAGCTGCTGCTGTCACTGCTATTAATAGGCTTCCAGTTTGATCCCTGTCACTAGAATGCTCTCCTTAGGGCCTCTCAGATAGAAGGAGACTGTGGCCCTGACACAGGCAGACAAGCAAACGATTTTTACATTAACACCACCTTCTTCACCTTGAGCACTGGATTTAGAAATACACAAAGACAGTTATCAAAGACACGTAGGTGAAAAATGAATTGTAAAAAGTAAAGAAAAATCTGTTTGTAGAGGTTTTGCCCTTTACATGTTCGTTATAAGAGTACATAAAACATGACCGTATTATGCACATTTTAAGGAAATTAAGTCATGTTTGAAGGAATAGTTTGAGCAAAAAATACCGAGCTACCACTAGCCTGGTAAGCTAGCGAGTTAGCTTAATAGGGCTATCATTAAACCTACAAAATTGCTTGTACATCTAAAAGTGCACTGACATTGCGAGATGTCCAATTGTCTACCTGTATCTACCTACCAGGGTTGCCAGATGTCCACGTTTTCTACTGGAGAGTCTAGTGTTTATCTCTGATGTTGGAACTACTCACCAGGCATAACAATGGCTGACTGAGTCTCGCTCCAAAGGTATTCGACAGGTTTTACCTAGGAAGAGAAACTCTTTGTCAAATCTGCCTAATGTTACACCTATCAGTTATGTGCAGTTCCAGCACACACACTAAGATAAGCACAATTTCAGCACACACAGTAGACTATGCTGTCCAACATACGCACACTATGGGCCGGTTTCCCAGACAGGGATTAAGCCTAGTCTTGGACTACCTGTTCCTTTCCCATGGAAAATCTCTAAACAGCAATAAATAATTGTGACAAATAGCAGTAACAGGAATAGAAAAAATGTACTGTGTATAATAGATAGAGGTATTACCAGTGGCAGCTGGGGAGTAAGCATTTTTGTGGCGGAACAGTTAAATGTGTGTAAACTGTGTGATTATGAGAAAGGAAGCAGTTCAGTACAGAGTGTGTGTGTGTATGTGTGTGTGTGATGTACAGTTTGTTATTCAGTTCTGATTTAGGAGTCTGATGGCCTGGGGAAGAACTTTCCCCCATCCTGGTAGTGAAGACTTGAATGCTGTGAAACCTTCTGCCAGACAAAATGCGGGGAAAGAGGGTGTGGGAGGAATCATCCAAAGTGCTGTTGGCTTTGCAGATGCAGCATGTGGTGTAATTGTCTGCGACAAAGAATGCTCTCTATAGTGCCTGTGTAGAATGTAGTGAGAATTGGAGGTGAAGATGCACTCTCCTCAATTTTCATAAGGATGTAGAGATGTTGGTGGGCCTTCTTGGCAGTGGAGCTGGGGTTGAGGGTCCACGTTAGGTTCACCATGATGTGAACACAAAGGAACTATTCATTTCTTCCTGATACATGCTTGAAGTGCATGGAATGTGGTCTCTAGACTGAGGCTGCGTGGAATGAGGACTTTAGTCTGATTTAGAATCCTTCAACTGCACATTCCTAATGTAACACATCCTTAACGCTAACATTTGGTATGAAACATTTGTCATGTAATGGTTCAGGTGGTATGAGTTATAAGCCTCCCCTCACCAGGGTCAAAAAGAAACTTGAGCCACTTTTTTTCATTCCTGTCCTTTATAGGAATAGCTTTGATATTTGTTGTGTGTGTGTGTGTGTGTGGTGTCACGAATGCCCATAGGAACTCAAGCAATGTCATTTATAACACACTGTAAGTTTTCCCCACAGGTTCACACTGCGTATCTGAGGAGCTGTAAGTGAGCTTGTATGGCAACTGCAGAGTGTGTACTTTCTAAGGCCAGGGAACTCTGCGGAACTTTGACATTTACATTGCCTGCCAGTGGATTGACAGCAGAATTCAGCATTACTGAAGCAACATGAAAGCTTTCAACTGCAGTGCTATAGCTATTTAAGCTATATATAGTTGCTATAGCACGTAGTTACACTCTAGAGGGTTTTGGCAGCCCATGTGAGTCATTAGGACTGAAACCGCTCAATACAGCAATTTTAGAAAGTGGTATAATAGGAAGAAATGCAGGCACTCCCCTGTTCTGAGTCAATATTTAAAAATGACGGGTGAAAATGGCTTTGAGGCATACAAACGACAGAGCACTTTCATACACTCTCCAAAGAAAAGGTGTCAAAAAGGACTTGTTGTTTGATGACATGGAAGAACTAATAACTTAAATAACCTTTCAGTGAATGTTTATTTGGCAAACTGTTGTTACCAGTGAAATTGGTGAGTTTTTAAGAACCATTTTAAAGTTTAAAGAAAGTTTTAAGTTTTAAGAAAGAACTGTTACTTCACATCATGTGAAAGTTCATCAAACAGTTTTTTCACATACACAGTTCTGTTTATCAAGCATGGTTCTTTAGGCAAAATGGTTCATTGACATCACTTCAATACTCATTTTTTAAGAGAGAAGCACTAAAATCTGTAATTGAGATTGGTGGGTGGTTTCTTAGTATGTTGCTACTATTTATTTTACTATCCAGGAGGGCAGGTTTAATAACTTATTTATAGTACCATACACTGGAATGGTCTCTATTCTCACTGGAGACTATAAGCATATTTGCCATTGCTTTGTGATGGGATTTTGGCTATGACTCTTGCTACTTCTCATAGAGACAAATGCCCCATAAAATTACAAAAGAGGGAGAGACTGCTTCAGAAACAATGTCTGATGTGTGTGTGGTGGTCTGTGTTTTATCCCCTGAGTTTTGAAAATCTAAATTAGCGAGTCACTGATCTAGCATGAGGTTTTGGTAAATGGTAAAAGAGTAAATAATTACTGGAAGCTGGTCACTGGTCATTGCAAGTGCTGAGTTATTGAGGACTGTTGGAAGGCTGTGAGAAACCTAGTGTCTATATTCAGGTCACCTCCCAGTGTGAGCGTTTACCCAGGCATACCCATGACACAGAAAACCAGCGCCTGCTGCCAGGGAAATAAGTGAATTGGCCTATGTGGTTCTAGCAACAGTGTCACAGGAAGAGATATGCTTTTCATCAGGTGGAAAAAATGCATCTAGTAACTGTTATGACATAGTTTATTATGAATTGTTCAAAAATAAACTATTATATTTCTTTAAAAAACATAGAGTCTGAAATTGGCACTTCGAAAAGAATTAACTAAAGAGCTGCCTTACAAGGCGCTCGTCTACAAACAGCACTGTATTGTAAACATCATCATGCCTCATCATCACAACACCTTATCTTTTCAAAATGCTAACTTTATATATATAAAAAAATAACTCTTGCATTGAAGTAATGCTATTATTTCCAGAGTTGAGCAGAGTTATGGCTGAATAACAAAAACATTGGTCTAATTGGCATTCCACTAGAGTATATAAAAGTGACATATTCAGAAAACATTTGAAAGTATTTATTATCTTGCACATAAGGCACAGGGAAAACTGCTGTTGTATATTTGATTTAATTTACACTCTTCCTTGTTGTTTTAGTTCTGCAGTTTTCTTTCTGTAGTTCTTATTATGTTTCATTAAATATTTTCTTATAATTTGAGAGAAAATCAGTTTATTTCCCTTTCATGACATGCTTCAGTTCATTGCTGCCACCACTTGTCTCTTGAATAAGAACATTTTTTTTGTAAATGTATAATTGAACACTCATTAAAACTATACCCTCATGTCTTTTGTGCTTTTGGAGTTGTCACCAACAATGATTTAAATATTTAAATGTATTAAAACTATTCTGGATAGTTTAAAAACTTTAACAACTGGTGCGTCACACTGAGATAAACAACTGGTGCGTCACACTGATTTATCAGTCAGCTCATCAGCTACTAGGAGCTCATTAATTGTTCCTTAATAGGATGGATACAGTGTGATTTTCTAAAAGATTGTATTGCTTTGAATATTCAAAAATATTCTCCTAAAAATTCAGAACGTTACCTTCTCAAATGATAACATTCTTTTCTGTATTCTAAATACATATTTCAAGTAGTCCTTCATTGTATACACCTTAATCCTCATATCCAAGTTTATTTTGGACTATTCTTCTTGGTTCATTCCTTGTAAATTATTTACATAATTTAAAAACGGCTGCTGTTTCCAAGCAGTTTTAAAAATACATCAAAATTAAAGGAGTTATGAGGTTTGGGCAGATGAAATATTATTTGTTTACAATATAATATCAGATTAGGTTTATGGAAACTCCCTGAGGAAAGTACCTTCAAGTGAAAGGATTGAAGATGACGGCATAAAAATGATTTATGACAAGTTCAGATCACACAAGGTACACAGTTGCTTGGAAACCACAAACACAGGCCAGGCGGTGACCCGTGCGCTGTTTATAGGCCTCTGGGCTCAGGGGTGATTGTCTTAACTCTTAATGCAGCCCCACAATCTATTCCAGTTGGACTAAGAAACAAATAATGCCTGACCTGTATGAAAAAATCTGAAAGAATCGCCACTAAATTCAACTGAATGTGCCACTGAAAAGAGTTTTCTGCTTTTTAGGCTTTCTGCTCCTGTGTCTTCCAGACATGAATAATCCCTGGGGGTGATTGGCCCAGCTGCTGCTCATGGCATGGCGGCAGTGTGGAGCCATGGGGAGCAGGTGGGAGGCAGCGAGAAAATTGAAGAGCTAATCTCTAAAAACGACTCTGCAAGAAGTAAACATAGCAGTGGTTGTTACTGACCATTCCAGATGATTTTATGATTACATGACAACTTAGTTACTGCTGTAAATGTGCTTTTATGCTTGACTCACTGCTACTATATAATAGGGCTGCACAAATATCCTTCATTAAGCATTATTGTGTCACTGATGTCTGCAGTGCTCATATTGCAGAAGGCTTCAATTTGCAAATCAGCATACTATCCAATCACAGTGTCTGCTTTGAAAATCCTGCCCAAGCACAGCACCAGAAAAGTGTTTTTGTGGGAACTGTGGGTGTTCTGAATCATGTAATTCAACAAATGTCGATAAAGGGTGCAGGTAGTTTTCTAGAAACATGTCTTGAAACATGTCTTCACAGATGTACTACGATACATATCACAGATGTAATATGATACATATCACAGTTGTATGATGCCATTCTAATCACAATACCAGCATTTTGTTGTGCTTCTTTCCTAGACATATTTATGACCTAGAACTAGAAACCTGCCCATAGGCATTCCAGATGGTGGCTGAACATTTTGTTTCGCTCCAGATAAAATGTACAAGTTAACATATTTTTCTCCAAAAGTTCTGCTTCCCATGAATCCTAGGTGTGTATGTTAATTATTCACTTTTGTAATATTGCAGACAACGCTTTTTTCACAGAGCAATCGCTGAGTAAATGCCAGACACTCATGAAGCACCCTGTTCTGTTATGTTTTTGTGTTTTTTGCATTTTCCTTCATGATGTGTTTTTCTTCTCCTACAGCATTGTCTGGGGATGTGTCTGTCGTCAGTGCGTGACCTGCCCAAGAGACTACGTGTCAGTATGGGGTAGGTGAGAGTGCTGCTGCTGGAAGGTGCTGGGGGTCTAAATGCCAGAGCATGTGACTCTGACCGTAGGCGAAGGGTTATGGAAAGGCGGGGGTGGCACCATAGTAGGTCGGCTTTCAAAAAACAAGCAGCAGCTGCCAGGCAACCCAGCAAACAGGCATACACAGATTCCAACAAGGAGAAAAGAGAGAGAGAGAGAGACAGAGAGAGTAGAGAGAGACAGAGACAGGGAGAGAGAGAATAGTAAATACATTAAACAAAATATGAGACAAATAAAGAGCAGATACAAAACAGTAGTTTGTGCTTCATTGTCACTCACTATAAGCCAGTACATGCAAAAATGTATTTATATATTTATATACACTTATTGTAAATAATCAGTCAGATAATGATCAAATTTTAAATGTCAACAACAGGAAATACAGCAAATTTCTTGAAAAGAAAGGAAAGGATAAACATGTAGTAAATGTATACATAAAATATACACAAACATCTAAGAGTAATTTGCTATGAAGACAGAAGGGAGTTGTGTGTAATTGGCTATTTGTAGATCTGTACTGTTAGACCACTAACAGTATGTGGACAGTGGGTGGCACTGCAGCTTTGGTTATCAGCGTGGATTGTATTCAAATGAAAAAAAGCTATATATTTTATTTCTAAATTCTGACAGTGAACCATATTAGAACTAACTATAATTTCACTCCTTTTTTCTGCTTCCTGCTAATTAATATGTGTAATGATAATGATGTGTAATTATAAGCTTAATCACTTCATGCCATAAATATTCCACACTTTTATTTGCATGGCTTGTATAGCAATCTGCTGCCAGAGGCTTCAGGTTTGTGTGCAGTATTTTTAAGAGGGGGAAAGTGGCATTGCTGGTGAGAATGTAAACTGTCACATTAGTGATCAGAAGTGAGAGAAGAGTTGGAGAATGAGGGCCGCAGGTTATAAAAGCCCTCAAATAAATTCTTTAGTCTACTTTAATGTGAAGGTGTGTGTGCCCACATGCATAACTGCAAGTATCCATTCAGAATGGGGACTGAGGTGGCAGGGTAATGCTGTTCAGTGTCTAAGACTGATTTGTTCTGTGTTGCACAGTGTTTTTGTCGTATTGCCCACACATACTTCAAGTGTTAGTGAACGAGGAGTGGAGGATATTGGCTCGTGTTAAAATTTAGAAACTGCTTGTCCATATTAAAAGCTCAGGTAATAATAATATGCCAACTTTATTTTGAATGTATTGTGGCCATGTCATTAAAAAAAACAAAAAAACAATTAAACCTTGGACTCCGCTTTGAACCTGTTTGTGTACTACCACTACTATCATTTGACAGATGCTTTTATCCAAAGCGACTAACAATGTGAGGACACAATCAAGCTTCAGGACAGTGTGAGAACCAGAGGCAAATATTAGGCACTAAATTTATGTAAGAGTAGTGCAAGATGTTGGTGCATTAGGAGAGGAGATGCTCTCTGAACAGATGAGTCTTCAGGAGGTTTTTGAAGATAGAGAGGGATTCTGCTGC
>JBBJLS010000002.1:19030429-19044978 GCA_037577275.1 Bryconaethiops microstoma | reverse complement strand
CTCTCTCTCTCTCTCTCTCTCTCTGTCTCTCTCTCTCTCTCTCTCTCTCTCTCTCTCTCTCTCTCTCTCTCTCTCTTTCTCTAGGCTGTCTGTTTGAGAAGACGCTGTGCGCCAAAGAGCAGTTCTGCTCTGATGGTGAGTGTATCAGGAATAACTCCCTGTTGGTGGAGGTTAGCGTAGCCCTCCATGCTAACCTCTGTGTCCTGCCGCTGCACTTCCTGCTCATGATGATTTAATCAGAAGCTCGGTGCTTCCTGCCTCAGGTCTGCTTTATCCAGCCAGTGCACAACAGGAGACTCTAACACACACACACACACACACACACACACACACACACACACACATACATACAAACACTCACACATATACAAACAAACAAATCCACATGACACATACACACTGCTGAATAATTTACATTGTCATTCCCATCACAGGGAACTTTCACTTAGCTTATTCCTTTTGTGTTTGTGTGTGTGTGTGTGTGTGTGTGTGTGTGTGCGTGTGTGTGTTTATTCTTCAGTTGTGTACTTTTAAATGAAAGGTTATCAAAGGTGAATACATACTGTTACCCACAAGGACAGATCACTTTTTAATGTTAGGATATTTTAAAAAACATATTTAGAGCATGTGTTACCTCCGTCTGTGTTTTGGCCGTTGGTACATAGCTACATGTAATACTGAGAGCTTACTACACTGTGTGCAGTGTCACAGGCCATTCACTGCCTGTCACCTGCTCCTCTCTCTGTTTCTCAATCTCTTTCTGTCTTTTTTTTCTGTAGCCCTCACAAAGCCCCTCCCCCCACTGCCTTCTGTCTCCATGGCAACCCTGACATCATCAAGCCCATTGCATTTTGGTGCACGCCTCCACAATCACTGATGAGTCACTACCCTACGCTTACGCACAGGCGCTGCGTTTATTCTGCACATAGAGACGCGCGCGCACGCACACACACACACACTCACACACACACTAATATACATGCACACAAGCACACACAGATGTGTGTACACATTGGCACAGTTTAATACTGCTCTTGTGCAAATGTTTTTTAGAGAACAGTTCTGAAAATACAGCAGCAGGTCTGTGACTATTAGCAGGTCATTGCTGGTGAAGGCTTTTTTCTCTCTCAAGATGAAGGAATAGGATGGCAGATGTGTAGGGACACTTTGCCCTGCCTGTGTTTGTGCATGCTATATGTTGTTCCCTGGAGAGCTGCCTCTCTGACACCTACACACAGGCACGCACACATACACACACACACACACACACACACACACACACACATACACACAAACACTGGCATACCCTCAGAAACAGGAGCGCCAGACATACTCACATTACATATGCACGGAGATATGCTCTCACACACACACACACACACACACACACTCGCTCCCTCACACACCCGTATGAGACTGAATACAGCAGACACCCTCTTGTTTTAATGGTGCTCTCTTCCTCCTTCTAAGCTCTCCTTGCTTCTGCAGCTCTGCTGCTCTTTGGCTCTTCATCATGATAACATTAAAACCTAAGAATCCTATTCTGCTCAAGTTTTCCATTATGCCCTCCATTAGGCATTTAATAGCTCTGAGAGTTGCAACCTTTCTTCTGAACACCTTTGAAATTTCGGGATAATTAAGAGGGGAAAAAAAGAGTGAAACAGTGGTTTTCTCTTGTTGCCTTTGCAAAGGGTTCATCACATTTGAAATTCAAAAAAATGTTCATTCTCTGACTTACCAAAACGTATTTGAAAAAGTTTTGTAACCTTTTCTTTCTGAGTTCACCTGCATATTTCAAATATTAACAAAGAAATCAGTAAAACTGTAAACAATAGCAGAGACTTATTTTTGCACCTCAATTCTCCGTCCGTAAACAACAATCTGTGAGAAAAATGTAAAAATTATTTACATTGGAGTTAGATGATATAGCAGAGATAATACAATACTCAAGGATGTATGTCACAATATTAATTTGTTCTGACATCTGATAAGTTGAACAAACAAAGAACCAATTTGAAAAGTATATAATGAATAAAAGCTAATTATACTTTATGTGCCTTTTACAAAAATATTAAACAGGACTGTAATGAAACATACAGTCGGTCTGTGTTTTTTTAATTTTTAATTTTATATATGGACAATATCCATGATAGGCTCAAAAAAAGCAAGAATCTTTAAAATAGTAACTTTACAGGAAAAGGCAAAAATGTTCTTTACCTCTAAATTCATGTAAAACATTTTGTTTTGTAAAGTTGTTTTAATGCATTTCTGATAGTTTAAATAAAATGCTGTGTTGATTTTTATATATGTTATAGAATATCATTCTATTTAATGATATTCTATAATATTATGACATAATTTATCACAATAACAATAAATATTGTTATATAGCCCAGCCCAATATCCAATATGAATTTATATCGGTGGCAGGTAGATGATATTTTACTTACTTAAAAATATTTGCCTAAAATAGTCATTCTAAAGTAATGAAATTCATTACTATATTTCATTCTGTGTTCATTCTTCTGTCTTTAGCTGTAATGTGTCATCACTAAAACAGTCGGCGAGGGTTTTTGTATGCCAGATTATGTCTCCATATCCGTGTGTTACTGATCCATCTCGCCCATATAGTGCCATTCTCCTGTTTCCCTCCATCTATAAATAGCTGTGAGTCATGTCAGCTCTGGATGGAGAAATGGGGCTGGGTTCAGGCTGAGAGCTCGACCGCTTTCAGGGATCAATTCCACCGGGGTCTTTTTTTAAAATGCAACGTTTTAGTCAGGGATGACTCAGTGGTTTGCATGTGGGTGGTGAATTTGGGTATGTGCGTGTATGAATCTAAATTTCCCTCGTGGTGTTGAGCAAAAGTGCGTTGAAAAACTTTCTTGCCTTT
This sequence comes from Bryconaethiops microstoma, assembly GCA_037577275.1. NCBI lineage: Eukaryota > Metazoa > Chordata > Actinopteri > Characiformes > Alestidae > Bryconaethiops > Bryconaethiops microstoma. The sequence continues at coordinate 19,042,085 of JBBJLS010000002.1, read as the reverse complement.
TCTATATCATGGAAATATGTTTTTTTAACCAATAAGAAGCTTTTTAAAAACTGCTATTTCACAGTAAGTTGCAGTGAAATCTTGGTTTCTTTAATACAGAACGTATCAAACAGTATGAGATTTTATCATTTGTCTTAACATTACCATATACCATACACAATTTAATGCATATAATGTAAAATCTCTCTCTCTCTCTCTCTCTCTCTCTCTCTCTCTCTCTCTCTCTCTCTCTTTCTCTCTCGTGTGATGTGTTAATGCTTGTGTGTACTGTGTGTTACAGACAGGCTATTTGGTCAGTGTCGGAGCTCCAGGCAGGATCAGGTTCAGTACCAAGTGTCTGTGCCTGTTCTTCAGAGACTGCAGGAAGTACTTAAACAGCTGATGATGCAAGGTGCACGCAAGCACATTTCATTGAGCTCGTATTACTCATCACTCATTTAAAGAGTTCTGTAAGAGTTAAATATGCTTAACAGTCATCCAGTACTCAAAACAGGTCTATGAACACCTACTCTGAATGAGTCATGATTTTTTTGGTCAAATTCCATGACCTGAAAATAAAATGACTTGATGGACAAGAAAGTATTTGTTACAACAGTTCTACCAATTCTACGAGCTTTTTAATAACCTCATCAAATTATTTACGTATTAGTTTTATTGATGGTGCCAAGTGATTTATAGTAGTTACTGAATAACAACGACAATAATAAACCAACAGCAATACATAAAAAATATATATCTTAATATTAATAACTGAATAATAAGCCAGCAGTTTGAGAGGTTAAACACAATAACTGACACATTGTCTGTTTTGTCCTGTGTATGTATGCGTATGTGTGTTCTGGCAGGATTCTCCTGGCAGGATGATATCACCCAGCACATTATAGCAAAGGAGCTGAGTCGTGTTCCTCACTCTCGGGTCCAAACCTTTCAGTCGGCACAGTGAGTATCGGCGGCAGCACAAGCTATCATGAGCACTCGTTTCTGTGCTGTATTCTAGGCCCTATAATACAAACCGATGCTGTATGTCCATGTGGAAACCTTTTCTGTATTTGTGTCCAGTGTTTTTTGCACTGTAAAAATGGTTTCTCAGTTCAGCCCATGTGGCTGCCAATTTTTTGTTCTAAACAGACAGAAGCACATCTAATCAACTGTTGGAAGACCAAATAGAATCAGATGTGCTACTGATTTGTTTGGATCGCAAACCTGCAGCCACACCTGTTTCACACGGCAACAAGCAATTTAAGCAATAAATACTATGAACAAAACAATGTAAAAAAAATAAGTTACATCTACAAAAGCAATATTTGATCTCAAATGTGCTTCGGATCAACCTTTATCCTGTTCTTTTTACAGTGAACTACATTTCTAAAAACAAAGGTTCCTAAATCAATAGTTCATTGTTGGATGTACAATTCTAGAAAGAACAGCATTTGGCATATTAACTTTACCTTAGGTTGAGGTTCCTTAAGCTTTAAAAGGTTTTTGTAAATGTGCTCTCATTTACAAAAACATTTCTTTAAAGATCCATTCACTGGAAAGTGATTTGAGGCATTGCCCCAAATACGTCTTCTGGCACCTACGTGCAAAAGTGCAATTTATTTCACGAGAGATACAAACACTGTAAAGATCTGTTCTATTGGAACCTAATACTGTAGAGAATTTACAATTATTTACACTGTATTACAAACTAACTTCTGTTATAGTTCATATTTGACGTTTTAGGAGGTAAGTGATCATTTTTGTGGTTTCTATACAGGCCTTCACAGCATGTTCCTAAGAAGGCCTCTTCCAGCTCTAAATCAGAACCCAGTGTTGCCCAGAACTATATGGATTATATGATTTTAGATCCTCGGCACTCCTCGTCTTTACGCATGCAAGCGCTACCACTGGACCCATATGCCTACCTGCAGGTACACCTTTTGAAACAATTTGAAAAGCGCTTCAGTTTTTGTATTCTCTGGCCTCATCTTCAAATGCTTTATACATAAAAGCAAGTGTCCGTATCTTCCCATACTAGTCTGGTCTCTGATTGTCCCCTGACAGGGTGATATCGCACACTCGCTACATCCACATGCCGGCGTGGGCTACCAGCGCCCCTCCTCGCGTCCTGTCTCACAGCAGCAGCGAGACAGAGAGCGGCAGCTGCTGGAGGATGCTGTCTCCCTCTACCTCTCCTCTGCACAGCCTTCGTTCCGCCATCGGGGGGCAGCAGGCCTCCCTGCCGCCCCTTATTATGAGGACTTGGACTTCCCACTGGATTATGGAGAAGACTACACCCTGCAGGAACGACCCAGCTCACGCCAGCGCACCAACAAAAAGGTTCCACAGGATTACAGCTCTCTGTCTGGACTGGATGGTAAGTGGCAGTATGTCCACACTTTGAAGAGGGAGAGGGGTTACCTTTTATTTTACAATGCAACTATAATTCTTTTTGTCTAGGCCGGAATCATGGATGTAATGCCCAATAACAACAAATTTTTTTTGCATGCCGATAAATGGGTTAACTGGAAATTGAGTATTGGACATTCGGAAACATATTGTTTCTCTAGGACGTGAAAGAATATATTTTGAATCAATATATATTTCGTCACAATCAATATGTTGATTGGTACAGTGATGTGATTTAAGTGTGCGATGCTATTATTGGACTTTTAGCTCTTTGTGTAATTGTGTGTCTGTGTGTGTGTTGTAGATGACACAAAGGTGCAGCTGGCCGCGGTATTGGAGAGGCTGGGGATAGATCCACAAGAACTGAACCCCCAGCAGTTATACAGGTTCGCCCTTCTACTACAGCTTCTGCAGATGGACAATACCGACAACACAGGTAAAACGCAAAATACATACATACTCACGCATAGAATGAGAAAAACCCTATTCCAGCATCTAATATGAAAAGCTCAAAAATAATTTTAAATCTCAAACTACTTTCCGTAACAAATTATTAAAAGACCGAGCTGAGGAACATATTTGTTTCATCAGGCTCTTTCCTATTTTGTGATTCTCAGATAACCACCCGGGAACAGTCTCAGTGAAAGAGGTACATTCTAAACTTGTTCACCAGCATACGTCTAAGGATTATTTTTCAATCTTATGCAAAGCAGACTTGGCAATAGCAACATATTGTTTAGAGCTTCTTAGTACAGTAATGTGAGATGTCAATAATCAGAGGGAGATTATGTCCACAAATCATTTATCTTCTATTTGTGTGCTTTTATTGGCACACGACTGAGGGATCTCACCACTAAATTCTGATAATTCACATTTATGATAAGAGGTACAGTGTTATTTTGAACCAACAAACTGGAAAATAAGATTTTGGCCAATATGTGTAGATTTCTGAATGATGGATTAAAACTTACAGAGGTACTAACTGGGTTTCTGATGGTTTTGCCTTAATTTCTTTGCTCTTGCTGTATTCAAATTTTGAAAGAAGTAAATTCTCTCCTGTTTTATAATTGTAGACTATCGTAGAAGGCAGTGAAACAGTGTCACAGAAAGGTGCCAAACCTCTGCCTCCTGTTGTAGCCATTCCCTCCACTGCCGGGGCCCACCTGGTCTCTACCTCGGTCCCCTCTATCCCTGCTTCAGTGACTGTACCTCATGGATCCAGTCCCACCACACACCCTGTCATGCCAGTGAAGGACCTGGATCTAAAAGAGAAAAATTCACCAGACTCAAAAACAGGAGCTAAGGGTGGAAACAACATCAGAGAAGAATATGGCTACATTGTCACAAACCAGAGGTAAGAGACTGCTTCTGTTTACACCCTGTGCAACCCAGATGTGGACTTTCTGAACTGCCTATGTCTTAGATTTCCTAGCAGTTACTGAGAAATTCGTAGTAGTTACTAAATAATAGATTTTAAAATTAATAACTGAATAACAAGGCTAACGTTCAGAGGGTTACAGAAACTACAGAAGAATTTGTGCCGTAATGTAGTCCAGATTGCAGCTTAGTGACATAAAAAGGGGCAAAGCACTTTGCAGCGTAACGCTATAAATTGAAAAAATTTGAGTGCCGTTTACGATGCAATATTTGAAAAATTAAATATATTATATATTCAGTACCAGACTCAAGTACTGTACTGCTTTTTGGGCAATGAAGGCATAAAATATAGAGATTATTCAACCAGTATCATTGTGGAAGTCTTGAAAATGGTGTATTGATTATTTTCTAAAAGTTTGATCTAAAAGTAACACATTTTTGAACAATACACAAGATTCTAAGCATTAATTTCTGAGGATGCTGTGGCCTGTGTGTGATTCCCCAGCCCTTTGAGTTTGTATGATGGGGTGAAGCTGTTGGAGACACTGGCAGAAAGGATTCATCTCACGACAAGCAGCTTCATAAATATTAGGTATTGACAGTGTATGTCTAAGAGAGAGAGAGTGAGAGAGACAGAGACAGAGAGAGAAAGTGTGTGTGTGTGTGTGTGTGTGTGTGTGTGTGTGTGTGTGTGTGTGTGTATGTGCATGAGAGTGTATATGTGCACCTTTAAGGCATGAAGGAAAAGGGACACACAGAAGGAGCCAAAGAAAGACAAAGTGTAATACATTAAGCGTAATCTCAGATGCCCAGAGCACATCCATCAGCTGCTGTGTGTGTGTGTGTGTGTCTGCAGCGTGGTGGGGCCTGCGCTGACATTCAGGATCAGACAGAACTCTCTGAACCTCAGTGCCGAGGATGTGGCCAATAAAGCGGGTGAGTGACAGGCTATCTTTCTCACACACACCTTCTCCTCTCTCCACTCTCATTCTGTCCTCAATCTACAAGCAATTTAACAAACCGCCTGAAAGAGGGAGAGGAGGGGTGAACGGCATTAGCTGTAGCTGTAATTATTTCAAACATCACCTCTTGCTCTCAGACATCTCACAAACACTTCAGAAGCATTAGCCTACTTTCAAACACTTTTCGCTAAAAGGACGTGGCTGGAAAATTTGCCCACGTCATTTAAAGCCTCGGACAAATTACCGTTGTTTTCTTGATGGCTGCATTTCATGTTTGTCCCTATGACAGTATGACAGTATTTTTTGCATTCATTATGGATGAAAGTGATTACATTATGAACAATTTACCTCTCTTTGCTTCTCAGAGGCTGAGAAGAATTTCTTGGAGGGAGAAACGGGTCTAAAGATCATTCAGACAGGAGTAGGGGAGGTGGGTGCCTTTGTTTTTCTTTCTGTATGACTGTCTCTTCCTCTTTCTCTCTCTCTCACTCTGTCTTTCTTTGCAAAGATAACCCTTTTCAGATGGCAAATGCACATTCATTCCTACTGACAAGTATATAGATCGGCTGTTCTGTTAATTGGTTCGCAGAGGGGGCCGCTCATTCTTGGTACATGTGTATCTATTGGTGATGCCGGACTCATTAGCAGGGAGGGTCCTAATTAGTATTTATTCGAATCAGTGCACTGTTTCATCCCAGGGTGTAAAATCGCACATTGTGACATAGTTTCTGCTAATTCTTGTCAGATTCCCATCACATTCAAACAATCTCAGTAGGCAAGAAAAGTTAAAAAATAATAACAACAAAAAAATCGCTATAGGAGTTTCGCTGTCTCTGTTCTCGACTGTCCGAATCGGTCTCTACTGTACCGTTCTCCCGCCTTAAATCCTTCAGCTTTTTTCCCCTGCTGCTCCTCAGTTTTCTCCCTCACCCACTCTTTCTCTCAGTGTCCCCTGCCATTCTCCCCTCTGCCATTCTTCTGGCCCTTCTCTTTTTGTTACCTCTGCCGCTGACCCCCCCCACCCCACGCTCCCCCTCATTCTCCCGTGGCCTTTGTGCTCGTCGTGCATATTCAAGCGTTCGCTTCTCTCTCTTGCTCACACTCTCCCTTTTCAGCACGTACAGCTGTTGTGGACGCTTGAATGCAGCCAAACCGCTTTTGTTGCATCCGGCTGCTCATATTTTTAATTATTCTTCATTGTTCTGTTGTGTGGCTATGACACTCTTTGCTTTGAGGTGTGTAATATATGAATGATTGACTGTGTGTTTGTGTGTGTGTGTGTGTGTGTGTGTGTGTGTGTGTATGTGTGTGTGTCTGTCTGTATGTGTGTGTGTGTCTGTGTGTGTCCTTCTTTTGTGCCCTATCTTTCAGTTTTCTCTCTTTCTCTTTCTCACTGCCTCAGTAATGAGACCTGGTTGCACCTGCTTCTTTTTTGTCTCTCCATTATGAGGGCCAAATCCTCTTCTGCACCTCCCCACCATCACCTCTTTCTCGTCTTTCGCTCTCTCTCTCTCTCTCTCTTTCTCTCTCTCTCTGCTTTTCTGATTTCTCTTCACAACTCAATTAAATTGAATTAATGTGTGTGGCTTACTCATCTTTATGAGTCCTGTCGTTCCACGACCTCTCTCACGTTGTGCAGCAATGTTCAGCGGAGTGTTTGGCATGTATGCAGTACCATATAAAGATGCAATGTGTGAAAAAATACTAGAGAGACTTGCTGTTCTTTGCTGCATCAGAGTCTAGCATGTAGTAGCACGGTAGATGTGGCATTTGAAGCTTTATCAAATATTTATCAAGACTTATACCTCTTATAGTATTTATAATCGCATTATTGATTTAGTGTTTAAAGTTTAATATTGATGAAATCATATTTTAGTGTTTTTTTGGCTTATTTACAAATCTGCTCTCTGCTGTGTTCTTTGTGTTGTTACCTAATAACTGGTGTCATTCCAGATGTGCTAGAGGATGCTAGCTAGTCATTTGTATGAACCCCCTTTTTCTGCACCATGACTCTTTTCTATATACCCCATTGGTTTTATTGTCTCCTCATGGTATTAGCATCCCCCTCCCCTCAGACAGCCCCCTCCACTCCCCCTCAGTCATGAGCAACATGTGTAGAAGGCCTTTGGGATGAGGGGCCTTCAAATGAGCCGGCTGCAGCTTGTGGAGACACATTTGCTTCCCTCCTTTTCTCGCCGCTTCCATTCATCCTTCCATTCGTCTTTCCTGCTTCTCCCCGGCTTGCTTCTTAAATTATCTCCAGCCAGGACGTAATGCTTGGTGTGCTGTTCAACCGGTTCCTATGCTCAGGCTTTCCAGAGGCTGCTAAGTGTAGATTCAGTCCTGGTTTGAGGACAGAGACCGTCCGGTGCAACGTTTAATCCCGGACATGGGTGTATGTGAGCCCCCTTCCGCTGCTCACATGTGCCTCTACAACAGAATTTTGCTGAGGTAGGGCCGATGTGTAATGATTTAGCGTATTTTTTTCTAATATGTACATGGTTATAATGAATTATTGTGCATGTGTTTTAGCTCATAGTACACTGAGGCTACACCTCGAAACAAAGTGTCAAATATATTTGCACTTACAGTATTGGTTTAACATCTGTAAGGTTCATTTAAAGTCCAGCTGAAAACCGTAAGAGTTAAATCAGCATTGGAGATTTTGCTTTATATATTTTCAGACAAAAATAGGCAGATTATTTGTCCATGCTGACCGTGAGACTTGTAAACTGGCTTGCAATTACATGTTGTTCAGCCACCACATCTGCCCTCAAATTTAACCCAGTCAGTGTGATCTAGTGCTGTTCGGCTCAGTGAACGGTTCTTGGTTAAGCCACAGCCAGGTCTGTAATTATAAACGAAATGAATCCTTTTGCTAAACTGATTAAATGAAACAGCATTCATATTTTTCTATTACTTATTTTTTTCAATTGTTAAAAAAATGAAGTCCAAGAAATTGTTTACATGAGTATGTTTAGAATATCTGAAAGGGGTAAAAATGGTTAATAGTAAGGTAGGGTCTTAAGTAAGTTCATAAGGTCATAAATTATAGCATGTATGAATAGTTCCCCATCCTTTTTTGTGATTTATTATACCAGTTAGAGGTTGGACCACGCCTTGATGAATTGTTGATGAATTAGTTCTGTAGTGTAGCTCATGACTTGTTTATGTAGTAAATGTGCACAAAAAGTAGGCTTTTCAAACATCTCTCATTTTTTAATGCACGGAACGCTTAAAAGACATTTACCTATAACTAATGAATACTTTTTGTATTCTGTTTATTATATGATAATTATGCATTCGGAGGCATGCCCAATGGTGCAGTAATCTATTTAGTTTTTACAGATTTAATTTCATTTTCATCAAACTCCAGTTATCAAAGAGCAAAACTGCTTGATGTGCTTCCATATTTGACAGAGAGAGTGAGAGATGGTACTAAAATGATTAGAAAGCAATCAGTCAAACAGTAACAACAAAGAAGCATACTGTAAGAATATCTTCATGAGGCATTCTTGACATCTTTTTAGATGTTTCACTAGCACATGTCTTGGATTTGTGTTTTTGTGTGTGTATTTGTGTTTTTGTGTGTGTTTGTGTGTATGTGTGTATGTGTGTGTGTGTACATTTGGAATTAATGGTAATCCGAGCGCTGATTCCTAAATGAAACCCCAGAAATCCAGTCAACTACAGGGCACCTGCAATGGCTATGAACGCATTACATCATCTCACTCATCCCGACTGCAAAGCCGGGTTTCCACAGCAACCAATCCACCTGACATCACCATCTGAGGTGGCACACTCAGAGCTTGGTAACAGTGTTTAAGTGAGAAGCTGCATCAGGCCTATTAATCACACCCATCCCATCCTAAATATTCTGATCTCACTTCCACTCATTTACTTAAGTCAGTGTTTTACATTATTTCGTATTTCCGCTGAGCTTTTTTGTTTTTAAAAATTTGTAATGTCAATCAGAATATATCTATAACCTAAAGGTCCCATTGCAGATTGTCTGCAAAGATTTTTCTCTATGACTGTGATATTGCCCAAGCAAGTATGTTTTAAGGCAATTTCTTATGTTATGTGTTTTTTCTAAGGAATTTTTGTTTGTAGGGAATTTAGACAGTCCACATTTTATTTATAAGGTTGAGCACAGTGCTGCAGTAGAGCGAATTCTGACGAGTCATGCCCTGAAACCATCAATCAGATAACGAGGCAGCTTCACTGTGCTGCTGAAATAAAGTTTCTACGACTGAATGAAGAGGAGATAAAATGCAGACTGTGTACTGATGGGATTCACCGAAATACTTTGAAAGATGGCCAGTGCTCGATTTCTTCACCCCTCCATCTATTATGATGCAGATAGGGACGCTCTATGTGATCTTAACCCTCAAATCACCTAAAACACACACACACACACACACACACACACACACACACACACACACACACACACACACACACCCCTTGTGAGTATGAGGACACTCTTTGCTGTGGCTGAGGTTAAAGGGCTTACTTGAGGTCAAAGGGGGTTATGGGGGATGGTCCAGAGGTCCTGGGACACAGCCTATTATTCTATCACTTCTCAAGGAACAGATGTTACCGCCAACAGACGTACCATCTTTATATGCAATAGTTTAGTATGCTTTAAATTCACATTACATTCAATTCTTGAGAGATGTATTTTCCTATCCTCTCAAACCTCATTCTTATTACTGAATTATTAATTTTATTATTTGGAATCTACTATAAAATAGTTGGTAACTAATATACAGGCCCTTAGAGGTGTAAGAGGTTTATTCAGTTTGCATGTTGGGATTTATGTGCAAATCTTTGGTCAGTATGCATCTACAGTGTCTCTTGCAGAAATATTTTAATATAATCCAGTGCAACGGAGTTTGCATGAAATACATTAGTTTAAAATATTTCAGTAAAAAAAAAAGGAAAATAAGATAGTTCCCTCCTGTTTTCTCACTGTACGATGCTCTCATGCCTGCTTTTATGGAGTCAGAGTAATCTCTGCCCAGTACTTCTTTAAATAATACTTAATCTGTAGTGCTCACTACTTTGGAGAGCTTTATTTTATTCGATTATAAATGTAGTGTGTCTGGAATGGGATGTGAGTGGTCAGCATGCCTCTCTATTGCAGAGGGAAATTGTATCATGTTTTATCAGCCACTCAAAGCCCTTTTACTCCTCCTGTGACTGTGCTCTTATTCCTTCCACTTCATGCCATGGGCCTCTGCTATCCTTCACTGTCCTCTGCTCCCTCTCTCCTCTCTGCCTCCCTCATTTCTCTGCTTGGCTCTCTCGGACCCTGGGGGGCCTTTGTGCTCCTGTCCTAAACCAGCTCATTTTTCCTGCCCGCGCCCCTACTCCATTCTGAAAGCCTGTCACTCTTCCTTTCGGGGCCTCTCTGGAGTAGCAGGTGAGGCGCCCCGCGCCCCGTCCCCTTCAGCCCCCTCCCCCATTCCCCTCTTCACCCCCTCATTGTCCTTTCGTCCAGTTACACACTGCCCACCCCCGCTAACCCCCTTCCACACCCCTTTATCCACTCTCTGGAACATTCTTCTGGCCTTTCAAGAGAAAGGGCCGAACTCAGGGAGGGATGCAGAAGGGGGACAGAGACCCGCACTGAGAAACATGTGAGAAATGAGAGGAGAAGGAGGAAGAAAAGGGGGTGGGGAGAGGGTGTGAAGAGGACTGAGGAAAAAAAGAAAGAAGGGGTTTAGGGGGTATGGGGAATGGTTGGTGAATTTGGAGAAATGCTAGAAGGAGGGAGAGGGTGCCTTGACTTCTCCATGGTGAGACAGAAGGATGTATTCACACTCTTCTCTCATTCTCTAACTCAGCGTGTTCCTTCTTCAGACGGCTGTGAGCACTGTGCCATTTGTCTGCAGGCAATACAGTAAAACTGCTTTACATACCCATGTTCTCTTAGAGTCAGTTTCATTTTAGTTTGATCCAGTGAGTAATGTTGAGTTTATATTAAATACCTTAGTCTCAGTGGTGTAAAAAATTGAATCCAACTTCAAACATGGTGTGATTTCTTTCCTCCAATTTTCTCTCAGTACGATGCTCTCCAGGCATGTTTTTGTAGTGTGAGATTAGGCCTAGTCCTTCGTTAAATAATACTCACTTCAAAGGTGGGCTTAATCTGTGACCATCGCACCAGCTGCCAAGGTTTAAATGTGGGATTAGTGACTGAGTTTATCTTGGGTGTGTATTGGACATTTGGTTTAGGCTCCATAAAAGTGTCACACATCAGTTCATCTCTTATAATTACTTCATTTAATTTTTCATACATTGTCTATGTATTCTACTTGCAAAATTCATAAATGTGGCATCATGTGTCAATGATGCACAGCAGCCAGTTTAATTGTTTTTCATTTAATGTCCTTTTGCATCATTTTTTTTATTCTAAGATACATTTTGTTCAATAAGTACAGACTCTAGGCAATATTCTGTCCATTCCTCTCATCTCCTATCCTCTCTTGTCCCCCCCCCTCTCTCTCTCTCTGACTGTCCCTTTTTCTTCCTTTCTTTCTCTCACCTCTCTCTCTCTCCCTCATGGCTGTGGATTACACAGAGCATTCTCTTGTTGCCATGGCAGCACTAGGGCCTGTTCTCCCCTGTGGAGGCTCCCAGATGCCATGGCAACATCAACAGGCAGGGGTTGGAGGCAGGGGGGCTGAAGACATTTTACCTCTTTTCTCTCTCTCTCTCTCTCTCTCTCTCTCTCTCTCTCTCTCTCTCTCTCTCTCTCTCTCTCTCATTTCTTCTATCCCGAGAAATGACTTAGAGTAACAGAAGAGAATCGGACAGACAGAGCAAGAGAGAGAAAGTGACAGAGAGAGAGAGAGAGAGAGAGAGAGAGAGAGAGAGAGAGAGAGATAGTGAAAGAGTACATGATGTCTTCTCTGGCTGAT
>JBBJLS010000002.1:19018276-19030375 GCA_037577275.1 Bryconaethiops microstoma | reverse complement strand
GTGTGGGGGGGGGGGGGGGTGTGTGTGTGTGTGTGTGTGTGTGTGTGTGTGTGTGTGTGTGTGTGTGAGTGTGTGTGTGACTGTGTGGGTTGCCCGGGTAATTAGTCGCTGATGATGGTGCTGACATCCAGCTTGTTTACACAAACAGAGAGAGAAACAAAAGAGACAAAGAGAGAGAGTGCGGGGGAGACGTTCTGCTAACTGTGCCAGAGAGACCACCCAAACCCGGCACCTAGCATGCCCCCTCCTCCTCTGCGCTGCTGTTAGAGACATGTTCGGCTGGACCTTTGGCTCCCCGCTGCAGCAACGAATAATCATTTCATTTCTGGTGACAAAGTTGAACCCGAATGACTGTTGAAAAATACAAGTTTCTTTCCTCTTTTGTCTCACTTCATTGTTTGATTGCTCTGTGTAATGCAGGGAATCAATTTACATTTAAATTGATTTTGAATTTTTAATTACTATAATATCATTGGTTGGGATTAAAAGGGTGTGCTATTAATTTGCCACATTTTCCTTCGCTCTCTCTCTCTCTCTTTGCTTCTCTATTTCTCTCCACCTCCCTATAGAGGAGTGAGGGACTTTCTCAGGCCACGCGGATCGGAGATGGGTCACGCGGAGTCGTCTTGACCATGGTTGCCATGGCATGTGTGGGTGCGGTGGTATTGGTTGCCCTGGCTATCGCCTGTCTGCGTCATCATGCCCGACAGCTAGCTTCAGGCAAGCTGGGGCTGGGTCCTGAGGCCGGAGCCGAGACACACTTTGACTACCAGGTGAGACCACAGGAATACTAAATAATGGGGTAAATTAAAAATATTTGGAACCATTTTCATTGTGTTTATTTGGGTATTTGAATACACTCATTCACACACACACACACACACACTATTAATCTTCAATGTAATAGAAGCAAAAACAAAAAACAAAAGTGAAGTCACAAGCTTTTGAAATGACAGTAACTAAATAATAGATATTTCCCTCTGGTAAAGGATGAAGCTTGTCATAATGCAATGTAGTTAATGTGTCAATGAAAAATTATAGACTGTGCATTTGAAATATGTGACTGACTTTCCTCTGTGCCTGTGTGTGTGTGTGCTTGCACGCGTGGGTGCATATCTCAGGAGCTCTGTCGGCAGCACATGGCAGCAAAGTCGTCGTTTAGCCGTCCAGAGCCAGGCGGCCGCAGGGGTACCGACACATCCCGAGTGAGCAGTGTGTCGTCTCAGTTCAGTGATGGGCCGCAGCACAGCCCCAGCTCCCACAGCAGCACGCCGTCATGGAGCGAAGAACCTGCTCAGTCTAACATGGACATCTCTACTGGACACATGATACTGGTACAGAGCGTCCCAGTCCTAACCACATATACCTCGCATTCTGACAGTATAAGTCAATAGGAAATTATTTCATAGAAAAACTGCAGCAAGACTAAATGGAAAAAATCAGTCATTAATTATAGGACATGTTCTTTATGTACAGAGTGTAGCTTACACTGTAAGAAAGGTTTGTTGTTTTAACTTCTAACCAAAAAAACAGCTATAATGTAATAGGTATGTTAGGCTGGATTGAACATATCTATTAAATGATATTACCTTATAATTTTAATACTGCGACAAGATTTTTGGATTTAAAACGTGACCTGTTGTGTATTTGATTTAATATTCTACCCTTTGTATATCATCTTTTCCATATTTGATATCTTAACTTTTAACAAAAAAAAGAAAAAAAAAAAGAAAAATTAAAGAAAAAAAACAAACAGCAAAGATTTCATGATCAAACTGAAAAATTATGGGCAGCAACATTACCTTGTTTCACCAGGCGTATATGGAGGACCATCTGAAGAATAAGGATCGTTTGCTGAAGGAGTGGGAGGCTTTGTGCTCGTACCAGGCTGAACCCAGCTCTGTCTCTGTCGCCCAGAGTGAGAGTAACCTGGAGAAGAATCGCTACCCTGACTTTGTACCATGTAAGACTACTTTCTTCCTGCCTTTTCCATCATTTTCTTTAAATGTTTTCTCTTTGTGCAATATTTGATCTTTCATAACTATGTTGAGGTTTACACTGTATGTTTATGTGTTTCAGATGACCATTCCCGAGTGAAGCTAAAGCCTGAAATTAACCCCAGCAGAGAAGACTACATCAATGCCAGCATTATAGTAAGAACACCTTCAGCTGTCTGAAATGTTACACAAATTAAAATTTTTGAAAAAGACAGCAATGATATGACTTTCCTTTCTTCAATGTAGGTAGCTAACTAAATAAGTACTGCTCTTTTCCTCAACAGATAGACCATGACCCTCGTATGCCTGCTTACATTGCAACCCAAGGTCCCCTGCCCCACACGATTGCTGACTTCTGGCAGGTCAGTAACAGCTCAGTGGTTAACAATTAACTCTCATACTGTTCTATTCAATAACCATTTACTCACAAGAAACTGAGGCCTCTTTGCCTGAGACCTAATATTAGCAGCGTCCTCTGCTATGTGGAGCCTTTTTATACAGCGGTTATGTATGTGTGTGTGTGTGTGTGTGTGTATGTGTTGTAGATGGTATGGGAGAATGGCTGCACAGTGATAGTGATGATGACTGCTCTGGTAGAGGATGGAGAACAGCAGTGTGAACGCTACTGGCCAGATGAAGGATCATCTCTATACAACATTTATGAGGTGATAAGTTTAATTTCATTTACTCTCAGTTACCTGGGATAGTTGACATCCCGAGTTTGTTTGAAATTCTTAGTTGCTTTCTATAATATTGTCATAAAATGTATTAGCTTTATATGTACTATAAACCCCAGTAAAAGCTTCTGCATCTGCTTGAATCACTCATGGAAATAAATAACTTGATGAATGGCGCTACCTTTATTTGGACTTCTGAATGTTACGCTGGCAAGGTTAAGCAAGGCCGACATATCAGTCAAGCCAACAATAAATAATTTGTGTAAACTCAGCTAGACTATTTTTACCACTCATAAATCATTTGAGAGTTCATAGTCTAGATGTACTTTTTGTTTTAGGCACCAATCTAACCTGCACACCTTGTCCAGGTGTTTGTACGTGATTGGGTCGTTGTAAACAGCACCATATGGTTGTCCTGGTTCTGACTGCATCTCCTCATGACCCTCAGGTGAACCTGGTGTCGGAGCACATCTGGTGTAAGGACTTCCTGGTGCGTAGTTTCTACCTGAAGAATGTGCAGACGCAGGAGACGCGCACGCTGACCCAGTTCCACCTGCTCAGCTGGCCTGCACAGGGCATCCCCACCTCAACACGCCCCCTGCTGGACTTCCGCAGGTACTGCTACAGCTGACAGACCCACAGGACAGATACGCGGCCATTCTTATACATTTAATCACACACACACACAAGGTTGCAGGAAGGCATTTAGTCAGACTGACTAATCCTATTGTTGAAAACAATTCTTCATTCTATCAAAACTGAAATGTTTCAGATTTTTATATTTAAAAATTTCTAAAACAATATTTAAGCCATTTCCTTGGGGCTCAGTTCAGTTTTCTGAGTCTGATTGTGACAGACGACTTATCAGCTCTGATCTGCATCCACTTTTATTCTGGACTAAATCTTGCTTGCATTTGTGGTCCCCTAAGCAGATATGTATGATATATAAAGGAAATGTAAAATAATCTTCACTAATGCTATGTTAAAAATATTTGAAGCAGCGGTTGCAACAAAATCGAAAGTAAGAGATGGTAAAACAAACACCTCCAGTGACTATACTTCCTGTATCCTTGTACACACTAAGAAATTCTGTCATGGTAAACTGTTGCCTAACTCCTAAGTCAATCCTTGCTATTTTCTTTTCCTCCTTATGTGGGTCCTTTCACTGTGTCCCTCAAGCCCTGGGAACACCCCCCCCGCTCGAAGATGTGTTTGCTCTGCTCTTGTCCCTTCCTTGCCTCTGCAGTTGGGGTTCCTGGTTCATGCTTCTTCTCCTGCTCTGCTCCCTCTCGACCTATCTCACTTTCATTCTCTGTCTCCTTCTCTCCCCCTCTCTCTGATGGAGGCTGCTGGGCTCCTGAACGTTGCACACCTCCCAGTGTCATTTTTGTGGTTTGCAGCTAGTAGTCTGGGTCCAGTTGCATAGTCACAAAAATGATCATTGGTAGGTGTGAGTGCAGCAGAAACGAGGCTGAAAGGACTCCCCATCGCCTCTCCCGCTTCCTCCCTCCTCCTCTTCCTCTCTCCCCGCAAAGAGGGAGCTGTGACATCTGCGCTTTTCCTTTCCTCTAAACCCCACACTTTCATCTGACAGAGTGATAGCTCAGAGTGAAAGAGCATGTTATTTTTAAATAAATAGTGTGTGGCCGTTGAATGACATCTCTCCAGCACCCAATTTAATTCTATTTTCTTTGCCTGATCATCTTTTCTCAGGAAAGTGAACAAGTGCTACCGTGGCCGCTCCTGCCCAATCATTGTGCACTGCAGGTAAACAACTGCAATGCCACTTTTAATCTCAAGGGGGCAGAATAGAAACCAGATATATTATTACTGTCATGTACTTTCTTGAGTGTAATTGGTTTATTTCTGATCTCCTGTAGCGATGGGACTGGAAGAACCGGTACTTACATTCTTATCGACATGGTCTTGAACCGCATGGCTAAAGGTATTATTCTTTTTGACATCTAAATTATCATTTTAACACTTCTTACCCAGCTCTCACTTCACTTAGGTTTCCATGTGTTGCCTCATGAATGTGTTCTTTTGTTACTAGGTGTGAAAGAGATCGACATTGCTGCGACACTGGAGCACATTCGTGATCAGAGGCCAAACATGGTGCGCACCAAGGTATGCAAGTCATCACTGCATTGGTGTATGTTATATATGAATTAGCATAAGGTTCTTCTTAAAAGTCAATTTGTATTAGGAGTATGTGTGTATTAGCCTCTCAGATATTGGTGTATAATATCTTCTCTCTCCACAGGACCAGTTTGAATTTGCTCTCACAGCTGTGGCAGAAGAAGTGAACGCTATCCTGAAGGCCCTCCCACAGTGAGCCATTCTGTGGTGTGCCAGTCTGCCAATATGCATCCTTTTCTCCCTTCACACACCCTCACAAACTCACATAAGCTATTACATGGACTCTGCCATGAATTTTTCTAATGCATTTCTAATCAGGGCCTTATTCGCTGAAGATGCAGGGAAGGCTCCATGAAATTGTTTTAACAGTCATCACTGTGTGCTGGGTACAATGGACAGAGCTTTGGGAGTGAGTCGGTCATAACTGAGTAGATGATCAGATGAAAATCTTTAACATAAGATTCAGGTACAGACACAAATGGACCTAATTTCAGCGTGGCAAATTTTAGCTTTCTTTTTTTCTTGTCAATCAGTGATGCCAATCGAGAATCTTAACTCTGCACAGGTCAAAAATGATTTCATCCACATTTAATGTCCTATTCAGTCAAACATGGTGGCTATATGTATGCACAGTGCTAATGTTTGAACAGAGGAAGATACTCTTTGGGGGAATGTACTGCTTGATTAGTGTGCGTCACAACACAAAGTGTAATATCCATCACTCAATGTGCTTGCTTTTGTTCATGTTCTTTATGACTTGTGGAATCTTTCTGTTGTGGGATTTCTGTAAATATTTCACAGAAGAGTCTATCTGTTTATTCCTGTAGCAAATATGTGGAAAATTATACAAAAAAAGAGAAATATATGAACTATAATTTTTAAATTGTTCTGAATTAAAATGTGGTGTGGTGCAGCAGCATGGTGTGGGCTACTTGTTGTGTTCTGTTGTTAAGCTTTCCCTTACCTTTGCCTTTTAGTGTGTTGCAGCCCCAAATAGAAATTTGCAGTGACATGATTAAGAAGACTAGATTTTGGCTGTCAGAGATTGTGGTAAACAGACAAGTTTTTGTCAAAGAAGTGTTGTTGCGTTTCTCCAAAAGTCTCTTATTGCAGTACTGAAAACTAGTGTGTCACTTGAGGTCAGTACCGATTGTGGCTTTTCTTGTCAGACAGAAGTATAAATGTAACAGAAGGAAGCCGCTGGCTTGTCACTTATGTGCAGTGCAGCAGTGCTGCCTGTTATGGTTAAAGGTACACTTCAGGACAGCGCAGTCCAGTCAGGTTTATTACAGACTCTAGACTTGTCAGTGCACGTGAGCTTGCGCAAATGACGAGCTGAGCTATGAGTTAGGATGTGTTTCTAGTGAAATAAAAACAATGAATAACCCTTTGAACAAGTATTTGACTTTTATCATAATATTTCCAAATGATTTTGAATTTTTTGAAATTACATTTTAAATGCGTTATACATTCATTGTTTCTGCAACATTCAATGTCACTTGAAAATGCCGTCCAGTAACTTTAAGTCTCCATAAGACATTTGATCACATTTTGCAAATTAGCTTTCATAGGGTTCATGTGGTCTGAATATCAAAATACTGTAAAATAAACTTCCAGTCTTTCCTCTCGAAGTTTAGATACACGCACACACAAACACACATACAATAATGAGACATGTATTGACCTGTTTGCCATGTTGTGTTTTTCCAAATAAAACTTTGAAAAGAGTGAGCAGCAGCAGAATCAGAGGGCAAGCAGAGCACCTGGGAGCTCTTCACCTGTTCAGGGCACATGGATGGATGAACCGTTAGTGCTGTCACTAAGACAGGCTAAGTACCTCCACTGCTCTACTTCCATTCACCATTACATACCAACACTAGTGTGGTGATAGGGTGAATACCACTAGACAGACACGCTAATGAAAACATGAGTTAATGGTGAACTACCTCATTGCTTTTCTCTAATTATTTTCTCAATATTATATTAATGTATGTAAGGCATACCTTGACTCTAATCGACCAATTAAAAACAGAATGTAAGCTTTCAAATGGTGAAGAAAAGTCTTAGATGAGTGTAGCCCACCCCAACCTACAATATTTAGAAACTGACAATCTAGTATTAAGGATGCACTACACACAGAATGGAAAAGTAGTGGGTTCGGAGTTTAAACTAAACTAATCTTTACCTGAGGGGGACAGAAGCGGGTGACCAATCAGCCCGTGAAGGCCTGGAAGTCAGACTCTGTAACGGCAGGGAGAGGGAGTCAGGTAAACACAGACAAAATCAGGAACATATACAAATGAACATGAGAGACATCAGTGGTAGCAGTGGTAGAGACCAGAACAACACAACAGACAAAATGAAACATTTTACCAGAATATATATACTGTACTGTGATAAAGTCTTGAGCCAGCCCTCATGTCTTTATATTTTGTTTGGGTCACCTTATTAGTGCAAAACTACTATTTTATTCCTGTCAAACTGTCTTTGGCATATTGAGTAGATTGAATTAAAGAAATGGGGACAAATGCTGGATGATGGTGCTTCCACCACCCAGCATTCAGTATCATGGACCTGGTAATCTGCAATCGTCTGGACCTGTGTCTTCAGTGGTTCAGGGCTTAAGTTAGATGTGCTTTGTTATGTTTGAATGATTCATACGTAGGTCACTGTGTGGCTTAACAAACAAATCTCTCTCTCTATGCATATATATGTATGTATGTATGTATGTATGTATGTATGTATGTATGTATGTGTAATATATATATGTATATATATATATGTATTCATCCTCTATGTTTTTGCATTTGGAATCACAAATTTACAAATCCGTGGTGAATTAAAAATGACAGTATCTTTAAGCCTAGTACAACTTATGAAATCGATACAATTGTATAACTGTCAGTGTTAAGAGTGTGAAATAATCAGTGACAAAAACCATAGCACAGTGTGTAAAAAGAAGTGCTTATCATCAATTGGTTTCTGATTTTTATTTTTCTTCTTATTAGTGTTTACACAACCAAGTAAACAATATAACAAATGACAAATTTATAAACAAAAAAGTTCAAATGCAATATTACTTTCATAAAAAACAGCCTTAACTGCAGCCTTAATTTGGAAAAATTATGTTCCAGATAATATAAACGCTGTCCTTTCCGATGCCATTTCTGAAGCCATCAAGAACAAAGTATGCATAATGCAACTAATTAATACATGCTCTGTCAATGTGATGTAATATAAAAATATAATGAAATGAACTGTTCGTGACAATCAGTTTTATATTTAAAAACAGTGTGTGCTTCTCCTATTATTTTAATTGGCTGGACTTTTGCATTCTGCCTAACAGAGAGATATTCTGTGGCTTGTGTAGATTAAATAGTACCTGCTGACCATTTTGTTGAATAATAACGGACGAGCGAGCAGGTGATAACAGGACATATTTAAATCCTTTGGCAAAATGTATATTAATTGGCACATCAAGTATTGCATTCTCAACCACAGCCATGCATCTCAATCCCCATACAGAAAAGGCACTGAGCAACATCTTTGATTAATTCTGGTATAAAACTAACATTCATTAACACATTTTCCTTTTCTAACCTTCACCACAAATAGCAGTTAACTGCACTTTAAATCAGGCTATTTGCTATGGGTCTAGTTTCTCTTATGATTGATTGTAGCTTACATTACAATCTATTGCATCATTATGATGTACAGCATTAATTGAAAGAAGTATGCCTCCATGTCACAAACATTTTCAGGTAGTGTAAACAGCTAAAATTCCGCTTTTTGCAGTAGTTATTAAACGACACTTTGAAGAGTCGTCTAAGGAAACAGCCATAGTAGCATCATTTTGAGAAATTCCTCATCGCCTGAAAAATCTTCTCACCGCATTCAACAGTTTGCTTTGAAAAGAACTCCAAATGAATAGTACTGTGGCAGAAAAGCTAAAAGAATATAGCTGTGATGGAAAAATATATTTAACCCCCTTCTAACAGACCAATCTATTTTTACTTTGAGTCTAAACGGCAAAAAAGACTCAAATCAATATTGTTTGCCTTCAGAATCTGAATTCATTTCATTACTTAGGACTTGCAGTGACCAAAGTTCAGTGTCTTTGAAAAAGGAAATAATCTGTTATGTTAAACCTCACAATCTATGAGCCAAAAAATGAAATCACATTAAGCACTAATATGTAGGGCAGGGGTATTCTGATCCTGAAGAGCCAGTGCCCAGCACAGTGAATTGGTAATTTCCCTTCTCATGTAAACCAGTGAAATCGCCAAACTGTTCCGGACACTCGCTCTCAATGCCAGTGATGTAGTGTTTTGTTCTACTTAGCTTTAGTTCAATGCTCATGGCACAGCACTGGATTTTTCAGGCACACACATATATCACCTTTGCAAATGAAAACGAGAGTTGTTTTAAAACCAACTTCCCTTTCCAAATTCATATTGGCACCAGTCCTGTTATTTATACCACACTGCAAAAAACCTTAAACATACAAACAAAAAAAATCACTCCTTCTATCACAGTGGCAGATCTCTCAGTCAGCACACTGTACAAAACTACAGACAGGGTTAAGAACACCACAACAGCCAATCAACAGGTTAATACTGAAAACATGCAGCAGCGTTTCACGGTGCATCCACCTCTCTGTTTGACCACCCAGAATGGCTGTCAGCTCATACTAAGATACCACACAGCGACATTTCCTCCGTCTTTTTAGCACAGCAGTTCCATTGGCTACAGGCGCTCCAACCCCTCTATCCTCTATAACAACACCCCCCGGGCTAACACTCCTTTCTGATCCCTTTCCTGTTCCTCTCTCCTCCGGAGATGAAGGGCTGCTTTGTGATGAATTATCTGTCTCATCCTCCTCTGCTCTAGACTTGTGAGTAAAATCCCCCCCTTTGCCTTTTCTGCCATCCTGAGGCTGTGTTTCCCGCCCTCCCCCAGCACCTGAGATCATGTCCTGGGCCGAGGCAGCTGCCCGCTGCTGGGCCTCCATCTCTGACAGGCTGTAGGCCAGAGCCATCTGTAGGTCTTCATCCTCTTCATCATCACTGGCATTGGGGCAATGGAAGAAGGGGGCGGAGCTGAAGGAGCGCTGGGTGCTGTTCGGGGTGTGGTTAGCCCGTTCGGAATGGGCACTTCTAGCAGGGAGCTGCTGCTGGTGCGTCCACTGAGGTTGGCTGGTCTGCTCTCTACGACTGAGTTCCAGAGCCAAGGCCATCTCGTCAGCCACACCTGAAAACAAGAACACACACACTGTTGCAATGCAATTGTTTCAGTAACAAAAGGTCAGTCTTACAAGAACTAGGTATTTCACCTGACTAGATTCAGAAAATGTACATAATGCAACTATGCAGCTAATCTTGTTTGCTTACGTCACTACTGACACCGTATCGTGTCCTGTTACCTATGAAAATAAACCAAAGCATACTGTGTAATATACTAATAACATCACTGACCTGAATTGTGACTGTACATGTGTAAATGCTTGCAAAGTGCTAACTGGTGGCTCTAAGCTTCTATTACTTGTTACCAACATTAGCCTTGTAGCTCTAGTACAAAAATAAAAGGCCAGAGTTCACTGACTGCACAAATGCAGTTAAACATGAACATAAACATCTGGTTGGTGTGTCACACCTGAGTTGGATTGTTCTTAGAATATAGACTGTACTGTCCCACTCACTCTAGTTCATTTTACTTGACAGTTATTTTTCTGGATATTGTAAACACTGCAATGTTTATATCTGTTTGTGTTTGTTCAGTCAGAGTATTCTAGCCTTAAGGGAATGATTTGATGAAAAATCTAATTTATATTTACCCCAGATGAAGTCAATGGTCAGCTGACATGTCTGGTGTCCCAATATTTCACTTCTGGGGTCTTTTGTGAAAACAGGTCATGTTGCCTAAAATCTCTGGCTACAGTGATCAGCTATATAGAGAGGTTTGTTCAGTTTTATAGCTCACAGTAAGTCATACTGTGTGCAAAATCACATCGACACGCCCTAAGCCACCTTAAGGAAAGGGCGGTTTGTATGGATTGACTGAGGTTTTAGGGGTGTATTTACAGAAAAGATTTGTGGAGCATTGATTTCCTGTGTCTGTTGGCAACATTAATCTGGCAGCACTAAACTAAAAAAAAGCTGCATTAGGACAATAAACTTGTCTTGGCTGATCGATCTTCATCTGGGGTACAACTGTGAAGAAGAAGCAAATATGTGGACTGACAATGGATGCATAAATATTACCATTGATGAGGACACTCTTCAGAACCCCATCCTCCTCAATTTCTGTTCTCTCTTGCCCATTCTCCCTGGTCCTGCAAGCACAAATAATTAACAACACTTTAGCTCTGCTTCTGTTAAAAAGCTAAAAGAAGAACACATACTTGCTCCCTTGTGAATAAAACAGAGTGTAAAAAGCATGAAACTATTAATTTGTTATTTCTTCAAATAAATGTTTAATAATATATCCTTGTTCTGAATAGTTTTATGTAAATCTTAATTAAATACATATTAATAGCCTGAACCTTTTAATTTGTAACATCATGAATGACATTTCGAATTCTACATCCTGGTCGTGTATTCAACGTGACGGCAAATAGTATTCGCCAAAAAATAAAAGTGCCATTAACAATGAATCCAACAGAGATTACATTAGGTAAGAAATAAAGAAATGAACTAACTTTTTTGTGGTTGTGCGTTTACCATTGATCATTCTTGTGGAAGTGGACACAGACTTGAAATTCCCCCCTCCCATACCCCCCATTGAGGAGGAGGAGGAGGAGGAGAAAGTTGTAAAGTCGACTGCAGATAAACCAGAAAAGCCAGTCAATTTAAAGTCAATAAATGATGCACAACAACAGACCTCCCCAGCAAATTCTTCAAGATTTACAGTGCTCTGGAAAAGTATTTGCCCCCTTCCTGATTTCTTATTTTTTTGCATGTTTTTCACACTTAAATGTTTCAGATTATCAAACAAATTTAAATATTAGGCAAAGATAACCCAAGTAAACACAAAATGTTTTTAAGTGCTGATTTATTAAGGAAAAAAACTATCAAAATCTACATGGCCCTGTGTGAAAAAGTAATTGCCCCCCTTCTAACATCATGAAGTAACTTTGGTTAATCACATTGTTTGAAAGGCTGAGTGCAGTTCCACGAGCCACACCCAGGCCTGATTACCACCAGACCTGAAGAATCCAGAGATCACTTAAAAAGTAGACTAAAACATCCCAGAAAAGGAGAGACATCATGCCGCGATCTAAAGAAATT
>JBBJLS010000002.1:18983324-18995387 GCA_037577275.1 Bryconaethiops microstoma | reverse complement strand
CACAAGTTTGACCTGATGTACGCCAAAAGAGCCTTTGTGCACTGGTATGTGGGAGAGGGCATGGAGGAGGGAGAGTTTGCAGAAGCAAGAGAGGACATGGCAGCTCTAGAAAAAGATTATGAAGAGGTGGGAATTGACTCTTTTGAAGAAGATGAGGAGTTTGAAGAATATTAGCTTTGCTCATAACCTATTTTGTTTCTTTTAAGAGGATTCTCAGTGTGCTTTACGAATGTGAACTATCATTTTTACTGACTAATAACAATAAAAAATCTAATATATGTAGTGATCTGTGTTTGCTATTAAAGCTGACAATACTCATATGAGGAGCATGTATCATTTATAGATTGAGATTAGATGTACAAGTTCTCCATGCTTCACTCACAATCCTTCAGTGCTGCTATTTAAAACTTACTGAAAGTAGTAATAGTGCATTTATTATAATGGATGATGTAACTTTTGGGCTTCTCTCCAACAAAAATGGGCAAACACGTCCAATCATCAGAAATTCATATTTTACTGCATTGTTGCTGTTAAACCACTAGAGGGTGACACTTTACCTTCTGTTTTTCCAGACTACATGAGATGAAAGAATGTGTTTAGTAAATGGTCTGGATGAAGTGCAGTCTGGTTACAAACAAGTAATCAGACTAGGATACCATTGGACATATATGTAACTGAATTACAACAGCTTTATGGATGATTGTCTGTTGGGATAATTTTTTTAAACTCTTCATTCATATGAATGTGCCTATAGACTGCATAACAGTGACCACTATGACTGAAAACCATTTGTGATTTTTACAAAAAGATGACGGAGCAATGAGGTGGTTGATGGGTGTCTTCAGACGATTCTAATTTTATCAAACCAATTGATTATAGCGTAATTAACTACCCACCGCATGTCATTTGCAATCCGCATCAGTTTACATGTCTTAAGCAGCTTCTCAGCACTGACTGTTACATACTTCGGGCAAATGTGTAATACTGTTACTCATTTAGTCTGTTTAAGGAAAGCTGGATGCAGAAGTCAGTAGTTTCTCCTGGAAAGTGGATAAATAGCAGGCAAAACAAATACAATTAAATCTGTGTTTATTCAGGATTATTTAGGCTTAAAAGCAGTGGCCACTCCTGTTGAATAAGAAACTACTCAGTATTTGTAATGTTTGCAGAGCTGTAGCCTGTATTTTAGAGCCAAACTAATACATTTCATTTTGAATTTCTGAATAGTTAAAAAAATCACTCCGCAGGTCTGGCATTTCTTGTTACAGTTTATAATGCATTCCTAAGTAAACGTATAAAGATAATTTATCATAAACATAATGATCTAATTAATCAGGTTAAATTGGCTGATTGTGCTAAAGTTGTATTGTTTATTTGAAGGTATCAGACTTCCCTAATTAGGCTAAGGCCCCTCCCTGCTCTAGTCAGTAGGTTGGGACCAATTACTCAAAATTGGGGTTGCCTGCAGATTTACAGCTGCGAAGGTCAGCAGGATCAAAGTGATGTCGTTCCTCACTCCATGTCCTAATCAATCGCGCTAGCAACCTCGAACGTGTGCACATGCACACACACACACACACACAGGCCATAAACTCTGCTACACACTACACACACACACACATCACATTCTGCTGTCAAAAAGTGCAATGAATTACTCTTTGATTAAGATTTTCACCAGTCATGCCCTCTCCAGCAGCATCACCGTCCCCTGTGTGCCCATGATCAATCATATTTAATTATAGTTTATTTAATGTAGTTAATACACACCGCTTCGCACTCTGAGCCTTTTAGCTCTGCAATACCAAATCAAAATATAATATAATTTCTTTCATTATCTTATCATAGTGTTGCAGAGCTGAGAAATCCATAGCATGTTCACATGTGCATGTATGAATTTTCTTTCAGTACTGTGTTAGTTTATTGTTCCTCCTTTAGAGCGATGAATCGAACAGAGTCCATAAACCATCCCTGCAGCATATTGATCCTGTGATGAATCAATTAGTGAGTTATTTAATTAGCCAGGCATTATGGGTCAGTGTTGAGTGCCTTTGACCATGTGGCATTGCCAGGTCCTCCTAAATCACCCTTTTCTAATTGGTGCAGTGGAAGAATTTTTTTCTTTCCTTTTTTTAGACCTCTCAGAAGCAACCATGTTAAAGAAAGAAATGGAAGGCTAATGAAATCAAACTGTTAGGAATGGCTTCTTCTGTCACTGCTTTGAAATGGAGATGTGTTCTAAATCATTCGGACTGTGTAACCTTGAAATGACAGGTGAGTATATTGGTAGTTACTAAACACTGACTTTGGAATGTTATATGATTGCGGGTGCTAATCTATTTGATGGAAAGCTAGACACAATGCTGGCTCTGATACGGAGAGTGCTCGTTTCCCTGTAAGAAATATTCATGGGTAGCTGCTCCTGTGTGAGGAAAGCACATTCCTTTTTTAAAGCCACTTTCCTTACTTTGTAATCCCAAGCTGTAATGCATATTTGGGCAGACTACGGCGTGAAACCGAATCGTGCCAGGTGCACTATACTTATTATGTAATCTAATTAAGCACATTCTTCATACTGCTTTCTGATGGAGCCCTCGGGAGCAACTAAAACACAAAGACTGTGAAACATCCACCAGAGACTGGCAATGGTGTTCAGCTGTTAGCTGATTACATTGATCTCATTGATTTGTTACAGCTTTCCAGTCATTCCATCTCCAAAGGTGAGCACTTTATCTATATATAAACACACTAGGTAGAGAGCACCTCTATATATTTCACTGAGTAATTAGGTAAAAGTGTTTTAAGCATAAGCATAAGTATTTTCAGGATAATCAATGCTTTTTCATTGTTCAATGGGTCAATACAGGTCCATATTCATAAATCTAATTAATTATTCCACAGCATTTTGTATTGCTCTGACCTGTGAGATTCATTCAAAGAGCGTTGACTGACATGGCCGAACCAATTCTGCTCAGACTGTTCAGCTCATGACTGCTTTTTCTCCTATTTTCTCTTTTTTTGTTTTTCTTTATTTGAGAACATCGGTCATTGTACAATTAATAGTTAATTATTTGTACAAGCATTTATAAAACTTAACACTAGGTAATAGTTTTATAACTACTAAGGAAGCACTGTTAGAAGCTGCTTAAAAGTGTGATGTAAGTATGCTTTATATATTTGTGTATAAAAGAATGAATCGTGCCTTGATGTGTGTGTACCACAAAATAATTAAACTGTAAAAGCTGCAAGCATGCCTTAAAGTGGAGTGGATATTTATGTCCAGTGAGTGATAAGTGGTTTGATAGGCTCTAATTGGTGGATCAAGACTTCATTAAAGCTGATTAAGTGCACGAGCTGATGAGATTATGTGGCGTCTCTGAGAGACAGAGAGAAGAGTCGCTGGCAGAGGGAATTAGCTGATGAATGCAGGCTCTACACCAGCGGCGGACAGAGGAGGAGTAGGCCTGTGATTAATGTGCGCTTGTGGGTGGTGGAGTGTTTGTGTATTGTGTCACGCAGTTGTCAGAGAGTGAGTGAAATGTCTTCATCAATTTGTACCCATTATCATGTCAATAGGCAAACAGGAGGGGGAGGCCTCTGCTCAGCCCATCTGCATGCTGCTGCTCTTCAAATAATCAGACGAAGGTGTCTCTCTCTCTCTCTCTCTCTCTCTCTCTCGTCCATCGCTCATCATTCACACAGAGACACACTTCCAGAGTCCTCTTACCGTAAACCTCTTTAATTTCACTGAAATAGTGTGCTGACAAGGCCCTTATGTTGATTAAACACAAGCGCTGTAGGTGTCAGAACACCAGGACAGCGTTGTGCTACTTGTTTTATTCATTAGAATGGATGGGTGGAATGCCTCCACTATGAAGCATCACACCAAGTCATCAGTGCATTGGATGAGCATGTGAACTGTGCTGAGTGATGTTCACAATGATGATGGATGTCCGAAAAGACCTCTCACAGAGTGAACAGCCTCTTGAAGTGTGCAGTTCAAAACTGCTAAATAAAACCACTTATTCAGCTCTCTTGTAAGATGGCTATAGTTTTGCTACTTAAATGGTTAAGACTGGAAAAATTCAGTTTTTGCTCAAGAGCAGGTTTGTTGGAAAAGAAGTGTCTTAACAAAACCGCACATATCCAAATGTTTCTAGACACCTGCTCATTTTACCTTTCTTCTGAATTCCAAGGTATTGATATGAGGTTTGTTCCCTTTTCTGGCAGTAACTGTCTCTGTTTTCAGGGTTTACTTTATACTAGATGTTGGAATATTGCTGTTAGCATTTGATCACGTTAATTACTCAAGCATCTCTGAGGTCAGATACTAAATTTATGGGTTACAAACATTCCAGCATATACAAAAGGTTTCTGATGGTATGTCATCCCTCCAGAAAATGCAGTTCTGCTGCTCCATAGCTGGGGTTCTTCATATTTGTCTAGCCAATGCTTGGCATTGGGCGTGGTAAACTTAGTCTTATGTACAGCTGTTTCACAACACGACAGTATATTGGCAGTGGTTTTCTATATAGAAATTAATCTATATTTGTGCCGTTCGAATGCCTGTGTCAACAACGGGCACAGATTAATGCTGGGATGCATAAGTGGGTTCAAATGGACCTCATAGAGTGTGAAAATGTAATTTATAAAACATTTGATTCCATGTATTCCTAAACTCGCTGATATCATATTCATTTTCTATATCATAGGGTCATAGATTCTGAAAAAAACATTTTAATATCACTTCCCCAGGTTTTCATAAAGATGGTCCAAATGGTCCCTGTTCATTACCATGGTTTTGATGAGCTTTGTCAACAAGAATATTTTATTCCTTGACAGCGTGTTCCAAATAGTCATGACAATGTCATTTTCATATAATTTAGTGGTTAAAATCAAGGCACATTTATTACAAATCTAAAAAAGTATAAAGGTCAATGTAGACGATAATTTTCTATAAATAAAATATTTCTAAGTGTGTTTAAACACTTTAATAAATAGCTCAGTCTGTCCCTTATCAATTGCTGTTCAGTTCGCTTTCACACATCAGTCGACATAGCAACACGTAACCATTGAGCGTAAGGTAAGATTTTTGTTTAGAAATATATAATTTTTTCTCAGAAAATAGCAAAGTGGCGAGTTAGGGAATTAACACTAACTAAATCCTTTTGAGTGTTGCTTTTGCTGTGTTATTGTCAGACATGCTATAGATTACAAGCTCAGATTTATAAGTTGAAGATAAAGACAAAAGCAGGATACTAATTGAAAAAAAATATATACATTCAAGTATATTTGTTTTGACCCCCTATATTCAGCTGCATTTTATTTTTTTTCTCATCCTTTTTTTGGAGTTGTAGTAGCTGAATTAATTAAATGGGCCGTCTGAATACTTTTTAGTGTACGACTAGCCTTGCTTTGCTTGATAATCCTTCACTGCTTTGTTGTCTATGCATAATCAGTTACAGCAGTTCAAGGGCAGGTTGAGCTTGACTGATATTCTTGGCGGTTGTAGCAATGTTGCGAGAGGGGCTGTTGAGTTGGCTCCAGCTGTGTGTGTCGCTGCGGTAAAGAGTGATCGTTGCAGTTCTCTGTTCATCATTACTGACCCATTCTGAGGTCAGAGAACAGGTGTCTTATCTACAGGTGCAGGAGAAACAAGTTTATCTGAAACAGGGGGTCAGCTAAAGTTTGCCACAGAGAGGCACATTTCTCAAGCATTACTGGCTTGTTTCCTGGTCCTTGTTGTCTGGCCCAGTTATGGACTAGAATGAACTCTAAAAATAAGAAGACCAGGTCATTTTTGTCAAATACTTAAGCACATTATTTCACCTCATGTGGTTTGAGTGTTTGCACAAGAGATTGTATGTTTCAAATTATGGTCCAAATCAAATACAGATTTCAAAGAAAGCACTTGATTTGTAATATCATTGCAAGCTTGGTGCTTATTTTATCGATTACAGTGCTTAGTTTATCGATTAAGTGTTATTTGATCCATCTGTTCTAAACTAATATGAAGTAACATTAATTGTGTCTATATGTGTGCGTTGTGGACTTTTCTGTGATTTGATTGGTGGGTAAACAGCATCTGGTTGAATGTCAAATCATAAAGCATGATGACAGTCCTGCCTTTGATGTGAACCCATTGAGCTAGAGAAACTCTTCAACATGAACACAAGGCCCATTGAAGCATTTCAATGGTTCCACGCCACATTCTGGCAATACCTCAATGCGAACAGCTTTATAGGGCATCCACACAAATCCAGAAATGCTCCATATCGTATTAGTCTGCAAAGGAAATATTTCTATGACGTTCTTCGTGACTTAACCCTCATTCAGAAAACTGATTAGGCTTTGGTTGATATGAATTCTGCTGAACAAACTTCGGTGAATAAATCAAATTAATCTCTGTTCTAACACGTTAAGCAGTGAAAGTTTACTTTGCTCATTGTATGTAGATGTAACAAAGGAAGATTGTGAGTGATCTCAGTACTCTTATATTGATATCTAACCATACCGTTTATCCCATTTTGAAGCTATTTTTCAGTGGTTTATTTAATTCTGTTTGTATTATGATTGCACAGAACTGTTTGCAATGGCAGAGCTTAACATATGTTGAACTAAACTGCCATACTGGCAAAAATCTCATCAATTTCAGGATCCCATTTTGCTGCCTTGCAGGAGAAAATCCAACAGATGTGCTTCCTAATAGTTCTGTAGGCTTTTAATTAGTTAAGTTGCACTGGTTGCCATGTCTTCAGAGGTTAAGCAGAGTAACAAATGGCCTTTTCTACTGAATACAGGCTTTTTGGCTGGTGGCTGGTGCTCGTATTTTCTGTCTTCCCCGCCCCGTCTCCTCCTCCTCTGTGTCTTCTACAGGTCAACCAGCCGAGAGATAATTGAGAGATGTCTAAACAGTAATTGCTTATCTGTGTGATTGACCTGAAGTCCTATTCACAAGACAGCGAACAAGTGACATCTGTTAACTCGACTTGAAAAGGAAATTACAGGCCTCATTTGTTTAAACGGCTACACTCCTGGTCCTTCAAACAGCATGATTTTGATTAAGGGTACTTTATATACTGAGTATGACATATCATTGAAATAGAGAAATGTATGTACACATGAATTTTAAAAAAATGACAGGAAAATGTAAAATGCAATTACTCTTGGGTGGGTATTTGAGATATAGCCCAGATTTGGATAGAGGTGTGCTTCATCTTTGTCTTCTTGTAATCTACATGGACAAAACAGGAATGAAATGACCTTCCCAGGTTGGACTTCTAGCATGGGCTGAACCAGTTATGTTCTTGTCTCAATAAATCATCCGTCTTAATCAAAGTAGAGGCCTCCTCCATCGCTAACTTGACACGCTTAGTCCCAGAGTGCTTCACTGCATGGTTAATGGAACTATTTGTTTCCATAATGTTGCATTGTCACTGAATTGTTGTGCCCTCACGCTTACATGCCAGAGCATTAGAGATGAGGCAAGAAGGAGAGGCAGAATTTTGAAAATACTGAGGCCAGGCATGCATGTATATATGGGAGAGGTTGTTCTAATTAGTGAATGAAATTTTGTGTTTGGCTGTGGCACCAAATAAATAATCCACGCACAGCTTTCATTCCAACCTGTCAGAACCTTGTGACTGAACGGTCAATTAACGGATTACTAATTCCTCCATTAGCTCTGGACCAGTTCTGCATCTGCTGGCTAAAACGATCCATTTCTTAAATAAGCTTCTGTTTTAGTAGGCGACAGGGTGTCGCTGTGCAAGGCTTTCGTATGGCCTCTAATAAATGACTACTGCGACATATTCAGAATTAAAATACACCACTTGTGCCCTTTCCTGTTTGCTTTGCAGACTTTCATTCCATATTTAAGGGAATTGCCCAAAGACAGTGAGTCCTTTCCTATTTTTTTCCTGTTTATTCTTTTGAAACCCTCTCTGTAGAGCTGACAGAGAAACGCATAAATGGATTCTCTGACTTTAAGAAAGATCAAGGTCACAAATAAGGACAGTATTCAAAATTAGCCAGTAAAAATTTGTTTTTGGATAACTGTGAGGTGTCTTGGCTCAGAGACCTTTATTCCCCCCCCATGCCCTTGACTTAAGCGCCATACATCAGCAGCAGCCAGATCATTTAAATACACCTGACAGCACCATTTAGACTGAGAGGCACTCCGAAAATTGCCATGAATCTGCAAAGCAAATATTGCATTTTTAACGACAACTTTAGGACGGACGATTCTTAAAAGTGTGCAACATTAGCTTGTAGAATATGTTAATGAATGCCTGATGGAAGAGGACATGCTCTGATTTATGAATGGCATTTTTATGGTGTAAAAGCAAACATATAATCAGAACAGCTTAAGATATATGGTACATGCAAATGGCATTAGTTTAAAAAAATGCAGATTATGATAATCAGCAAATACACGTATACAGGACTTAAGAGTGTGATTATATGGAAAATATATATAAGAAGCCTTTAATTGTATTTTGCAATATGACAACGCTGGCTCCTGTAATTTCTGCTTTAGTGTTTATTTCATATGTTAAAGTGACTTGGCCTCAGTCAGCGTGCCGCAAGCATGTGCTGAGCAGGTGAACTGGGTGAAAATTACGGTTATAAATTACTGCTGTTTATTCCTCTCATTCCTGCCACCTTGCAGGCCTTCCTGATTAAAAACCACCAAGTCTATCAGTGGGTGGGCCAACTCATCTCAGGACAGGATCAGGTGCAACACGAGTAAGACGAGATTGGATAATTGAACTGTCACATTTAATGTTCACTCTCTCTCTCTTTCCCACACACATATACAAATATAAAATGTGGATGATTTCCTGACCTGTGTGTAGTGTTCTCGGCATAAGCAAGCACGGTGGCAATATATTAGAGTGGTAATCATACACACTGTTGTCCTGTCGCTTGCCCCCACTGCATACACACACTTACACCGAGGACAGGACACTTATTCAGATCTGTTCACCGTGTGTTCCCTTTGACTACTGCTCCGCCAATTAAATACAGCAAGCAGAAATGAAAAGGCTGCCCATATTTTAGGAGGCTGACTTCTTCCGAATGCTTTTGGACATATTGAATGATTTCTCAGAAATGCATGTGGAGCATCACTCAGGAACAGATCTGAGGTGGAGGGATGTTTTGATTAGATCTGACCTTCAATGCGGATATTCGTAACCTTTGTTTCACTGCTGCTTAAAGTGTGTATGGTCATGCTCTTCCCATGGAAATTTTCTTTATTGTTTTTTTCATTGCTGAAATTCAGCATCTGTCCATCTGCATATGTATCACTCTCTCAGGCCACCTCGCCACCCACGATGCTCCACTGGCCAGCGCTCTTCCGTGTGAGTGTCTGAACCCACCGTGAATTTCGTTGGGGCAACAGATGCTTGCGACAGCTCTCCATGCCTAATTATCCACTCCAGCCCTGCTCTTTTGTGCACCATGTGCACGTGTGTCTGTTCAACTTTCTGCTTGACTTTAACTTGCCGGCGGGAGGATTTGCTGCTAATTGTCCAGTAACACACCCCTCCAGCCTTTGCTATTGTTCAGCCGTCTCTGTGTGGTGGCTATCATTAATCAAGCCATTGAGGAGAGATCTGAACTCGCTAACCTGCACCACCCAACCCTAGTTACAGAGGAAGTTTTCAATTCCCCTGGTCAGTCACAAGGACACAAAAGAGCACACAAATTATGAAGGGGAACTGGAGAAAGATTTAAACTGCGACGAATTTGTTTGATTTAGATAGGCACATCATTTTCAGATGTAAACATCTGAATTGAGTGTCACACTTTATTTTGAGAGTTCTCTATAGATCATCTTCCGATACATAAATTGTAACAAAGTAAAGTATCTGGTGAAACTAAAAGGTTTATTAACACCAATAAGGTTAGGGTTGGCTTTAAAATAATAGGAAACTACTGTATTCAAATTATGTTATGCTGAGTTATACAGATAATCAATTAAATGTTAGCTATAGACCAGGTATCTGTAGGGTACTCTTAAAATGATCAAATCAAGTAAACTGAATGCTGTCATGGAGGTGAAATGGTGTTGTGGAGTGTATCTGCATTTCTTTTCCAACTAGTCCCAGTGAAGCTGAGGAATGGAAGCTGCACTGATAACAGCTCAACAGAATGGTGGGATTGGCATACAACCTATAGTGCAACTCGTGACATGTAGAGGTCAGACAGTCATGGAGAGGGCAGCTCTGACACTGTGCGACATTTGTATATGAATAGTGAATCTACTGAATGCCTCCTCTACAGATTCTTCAGTCCTAATGCCTCCTTCTCCCCAGGACAGTTGTTCAGAGTGAAGCGTATGGGCTTTTCAAAGCCTTGTTTGTTCAACACTCTCAAAGTCATTTTCCTGAGCTCACTTTCACATTTTTCTGTTCTACTCCAGGATGGTAGGGTATGGCAACATGGATGCATTTTACGTGTATCAACCTGTACCCTACACTATATGCACTATAATATAAACCACTGGTTTTATGGAGCAAAAGAGATTAAAAAAACTGTTTGTCGGTGAGATTCATCTTTAATTCCCAGAGTCTGTGTACACAGAAGGAGAAGCAGATGACATGACTCATTGAAAGTAATTATGTGCCTTTGAGTGTAAGATAACCTGTTTATTGCATCTGATAGTGGCGCAGCTGTGCACAATTGCTCCTTTGTTTTCAGGGCCTGACGTGGAGCCGTTAGCTGTAAACGATCATTTGACTGTCATAAAGCACTCTGTAGTTCAGGTGCTTTGGTCAACGTTATAATGAAATAAACAGATGAATATTGTTTGAGGAAGAAAGGGTTGTAAAAAACCCTGATAATATAATGGATAACTGATAATATAATGGAAAGTTACTGTCATTACAAAGTAATTGGAAAACTGTTTTCTCCTGGTTTGACAATGGATTTTTAAAAGGGATTTTAGAAATGAAACTAGTTTTATTTGTCCAGAAAAGAAGGACAAAGCATTTAATTAAATGCAGACTAAGTTGTGCTTGCCTTAGTTGCTGGGAAAATGGTATCCTCATTGTTCTAGTGCAGTAAATTTATTTTTATTTACAATATTAGTGAATGTTAGTTTCCATGGTATATGTTTTGTTTATTAATCCCTTCATATATCTTTGTTTTATTGCACTAGTGATAAATCTACACTTCCACTCCTACATCACCAGCCTATTTTTACCCACTTTCACAATATACATAGTCCTGCAATTAATTATTTTTGAATGGAATTCAAAATAAAAAGTATGTTTATTATTGCATTAGTGTTGTAATGGATAATTTCTTCAATATTTTGTTAGCCATGACATCATCAAAATTATCTATGTATCTCTATTGCCTGACTGTTTCTTTTTACAATGAAAAGTACATGTGTTTAATTTGGCTAATCTTCATTTGTGTGAACACAGTACCAGTTAATGTCTGACAGAAGCAGGTCTAATAAATTACCTTTATCTTCCTAATGAACTGAGATTAATTATAGTCTCAAGGTCTGGCCTGGGAAAGGGGTGTTATCTATCTCTCTCTCTCTCTCTCTCTCTCTCTCTCTCTCTCTCTCTAAATATACCTCCTCTTTCATTTTAAAAACTTTAACTCATTCCTAATTTAACTTAAAAAATTTCATTTTTAATTTGAACTTTAAACAGTTTTATAAATGACTCATAAAGGCTCATTTATAAGAAATTAGATTTGGTATTCCCTGTATTTCTTTCCTGTACAGAGAGCAAATGATTGCTTATCACAATCTAGAACAAACCTCCCATCAGCCATGAAGAAATAGATTTACCTTTACTGATGATTAGTGGAAACTAAACCCACACAGGTACTGTTTATTACTCTAAGCTCATAATGAAGGAGAAATGGATATTTAAAATCCCAATAACACATGTGTTTCTAGAAGTCTGCACAGTGTGACCTGGCATGGTCTGGTGTGTGTGTGTGTGTGTGTGTGTGTGTGTGTGTGTGTGTGTGTGTGTGTGTGTGTGTGTGTCTCCCTCTCTCTGTGAGAAAAAACCCACATACATACACCTGTGGGAA
>JBBJLS010000002.1:18962955-18982207 GCA_037577275.1 Bryconaethiops microstoma | reverse complement strand
GTGTGTGTGTGTGTGTGTGTGTGTGTGTGTGTGTGTGTGTGTGTGTGTGTGTGTGTGTGTGTGTGTGTGTCTCCTGCTCTCTGTGAGAAAAGACCCACATGAATGCACCTGTGGGAAAGATTAAATGCTTATCATTCAGTAATTGCTAAAAGTGGTTCACTGACTGCTTTTAATTATTCAGTAACTTCCAATGAATTCATGCGAGAATCGATTATAACGTGTATTTTAGTTAATATCTGCGTATATAGATTACTATATACAACATCGTTCAATTATTTTATTTTTTTACGATTTCTCGGGCTGATAATAGTAGTTATAATAATGATGTAGTTGCCGTTATTATATAACAGTAATTATTGTTATTATTATTATTGTTTTCATAATTATTACTATTATTATTGTAGTAGTTGTGGTTATCATTATTATAAATAATGGAAGCTTACCCTTTTGTGTACTTATTTGTTTTTTGTTTTTTTTTATCATTTTCAACAATTATGATGACAGATTTTGTCATAATGCACATCCATTAATTTCATACACATCATTCCCAGTTTTCGTGTTTCTGTGTTGATAATGGAGAGAACAAAATATTCTTAAAATAAGATCTGCTCATTCATATCGACTCTAAATGTAAAACGTATTACATTTAATTCCCTAGAATTAAGCTATCCTCGCGTGAATCAATAATTGGGTAAATAGGCATAAATTCAGTAAAAGACGTGGAAATTATGTGCACATCTGAACTAGTTAAATGACGCACTTCTTCAGACTAAAGAGCTCTGAAGGCGCGAGGAATTCGTTCATTAGGACGCTGTCAGCCAATCAGAGCCGAGGTTAGGAATTCCACCCGTTTTCTGACAAGCCACTCCCCTAATTCGACTGGTAGTTGACTGAAGCGCTGCGAGGCTTCTCAGCCAATCAGAGCAGAGGTACTCACCTGAAAACGGGTGTGAGAAAAACTCCCCGCCGGTACAAGTGGGAGCTGCAGGTTCCTTTAGCAGCGACGCAGCAGGCATGATAACGAGAAGACAGAGGACATGAGTTTACTCCCAGTAAGGTTTTACCAAATGCGCTTAGATTTTAGCTCTAAAACTCTGCTTAATTCACATGAGCGGTTCGGTTAGTTTCAAGAGATCAAATTAGAATTTATAGGGACGTTAAAAATTCAAAACAAAGGCATTTAAAAAAAAATAATAAAAAATTGTAAGGTTACGTTTACCATAAACCATCGTTAAGACACAAAAACTCTTGGTAAGAGGAGTATCGATTTTCTTCTCCATGGATAAGTCGAAGAGTTTTCGGATCGACGCTCTGCTGGCTGAGGAGTCCCGGATGGTGGTGGTGAATGATGCCGGACTCTCTTCTGTGGACCCTGGAGATGTTCCTCAGCAGCTGCGCGGTCTGGTGGCCAAGCCCGGGCTCCTCAGCATCTCCCCCCCGCCCCTGGCACCGCTGCCCCCCGGCTCTCTCACGGGGCTTTACTCGCTTCCGCACGCGCCCGTGTGCGCAGTGCCGCACGCGCCTCTCCCGCAGCCGCACCCGGAGCACCTGCGCGCCGCAGTTCTTGCAGGACACTTTCACCTGGAGCCCTGGATCCGAGCCGGAGCGCTCCTGCCGAGACTGGCGCACTTCAGCGGTAAGAGCCTCTCTCCTCACTGAGAGCTCACTTTAACACAGTCGGAATACTGAAAACCAGAATACTCAGAATACTGAAAACCCAAAATACTCAGAATACTTAAAACCCAGAGTACTCAGAATACCAAAAAACACAATACTCGCAATACTAAAAACCTAGACTACTCAGAATACTGAAAGACAGAATAGGCCTACTTAGAATACTAAATACCAGATTACTTACAATACTAAAAACTCGGAATACTCAGAATACCCCAAACCCAAAATACTCAGAATACTAAAAAAGAAGATTTAAATAGTTATGCACAAAGGATCTTGGTGGCTTTGAGATTTACACCTCAGGCGCACCGGATTCTACTTGTTTAATCAGTTCATCTCAGTCTTCAAATAAATGATCAAATGACAAATGAACTGTTTTGCTGGAATGCGAACATGCAGACTGAACACCCTTGAGTAAAAACCCAGTTTTCAAGAGAACAAGATAAGTGGCAGGGTCTCTATTGTGATTCTGGATATGACCAAACAAGCAAAACAAGGGAAGTGCTTTGGCAAAAAAATTATTGCAGAAATTAAACTAAATAAACTGAAAGAACAATATTTTCTCATGTAAAATCATACTTACAAAGCAGATTTTTTCAGGATATGTACAGGTATTTCACACAGGTAAATTGATTTAGAATAGGAAATTAGCCCAAAGCTAAATAAATGAAGCAGTTCTTTGTAGTCTCTAAACTTGGTCACTGTTTTGCCTATTCTAAAGTATTATAACTGTTCAGGACCTGTGAAGCATTATTATTATTATTATTATTATTATTATTATTATTATTATTAATTATTTAACTTTCAACTACACTTTAGAATCCCTCTTCCTCCATATACAATGTTTTAATCAAAATCAGTATAGCACACCATGATAAAAGAATGAAATAAGAATGGATTTGCATAGTTACATAGGGAGGTTTACTTAGTTACATATTCAGACACTTATTTTTCCACATTCAGATGAAACCCATTCAGATCTTAACTTAAGTATGAAGACATGAATACATTTTGTTATTGTATTTAGGTTTTAAATACAATTTAAATAAGACATTAAGTCTTATTTAAATGTGTTTGTAAAGGACAGCTGTGAGGTGGAGAAGCAAAATAGTTATTTCCTGTGATTTAAATTCCCCTTCACTTAGCTATGTGGAGCTTTTGTGGAAAAAACACTGATACAGCTCCCTTACAACGCACTCATCCTCACACTGCGAAAACCAGTGTACTTAATTATTCCTCCAAACACAGTCATCCATTCATTCATTTATCCATTCTCTCAAGCCAAGTGATGTTTGGGTCAAGGCGATGACAGTGTGGATGAGTAACAGCCTTAAACTATCGAATGAAGAGTAATTGATTTTATGTTACATATATCCAATGAAACTGAGTCCAGGGACCCTGAGGAGCCATAAATATTCTCCACCATTATTGAATCAGAGTTTACTGCTAACCGAACTATAATGTAAGCTTTTTATTTTTAGTCTTTTCATATTGTCATAAAGGACGGCTCTATTAAAACTGCCTTTGCTTGGGAGGAAACCATAAAGAAACACTTAAACCTGCTGTACTTTGTCAGTAAAGTTTTCTGGTAGCGTTTATTGAATTTTCATTAAGTTAATGGTGCTCTCTGGTGTTTTATTGTCCCACAAAAGCCACATCTCTGCACCCTCTCATCAACAATAAACCAAGCTAAAGCTGTTATCATTAGAGTAGAAGGACGAGGGGAGCAGTCAGTGTGTTTTACATATTTTTCTCATTTTTAAATTCTCTCTATGTCTCTCCTTCTGTCCTCTTTCTTTCTTGCTCTCTCTCTCTCTCGCTCTCTCTCTCTCTCTCTGTCTGTCTGTCTGTCCTTCCCTGTTTCTCTTTGCTCTCCCGCAGGTGTACCTCAGTCCAGCCTGATGGGAAAGTGTCGTAGACCTCGTACAGCTTTTACCAGTCAGCAACTCCTGGAGCTGGAAAACCAGTTCAAGCTGAACAAGTACCTGTCTCGACCCAAACGCTTCGAAGTGGCCACCTCACTAATGCTGACAGAAACACAGGTGAGCGGTCCATCATCCACATCTGATCCATCATCTGAGCCAGTCATTCTCTCCGTAGATTCAAGACTCAAGACTCAAGATTCAAGATTCTTTATTCGTCGCATACTGTTATTGTTATACAAGTACAACATGTAGTGAAATTTGCCCCACAGGCGACCTGTAAGACTGTGCAATAAGGTTGTCAATTTTATTTAAATTAAATTATTGAGAAATTTGGAAAGGCTAAATTAAGGTAATAAAAATGTGCAGAAAAAAAATATATACAGACAGAAGCAAGACCTGTACAGTGTGCGACATGTAACAGAGTTGAATATCTACGTACTCTAAAATGCGGTGTGCTGGTTTTCTGGTTGAACATATCCACACCATACCAAAGTTCCAGAACACCATACCC
Source organism: Bryconaethiops microstoma (assembly GCA_037577275.1). Taxonomy (NCBI): domain Eukaryota; kingdom Metazoa; phylum Chordata; class Actinopteri; order Characiformes; family Alestidae; genus Bryconaethiops; species Bryconaethiops microstoma. The sequence continues at coordinate 18,978,097 of JBBJLS010000002.1, read as the reverse complement.
TAAGACCATTTGATACTAGGTTTTTGCTCTTTTGCAGAAAAAGAACACTCTTCTTCATCATAATCAGCTGTGTTTCAGTGGCACGCTATGACTGAACATTTTGCATTCTGTTATTTTCAGGTGAAGATTTGGTTTCAGAACCGGCGCATGAAATGGAAGCGCAGTCGCAAAGCCAAAGAGCAGGCAGCCCACCTGGAGGCTGAAGGCGGGCAGCTGAGAAAACGGGCAAACAAGGCTGGAGATGCCCGCCGCTGCAGCGCACCAGATGATGATGAGGAGCTGGTGGCCGAGGAGGAAGAGGAGGAAGAGGATGAAGCCTTCAGAGGAGCCCTAAATGGTGTCGGCTTGTCTCACTCAGACTTTGTCCAACATGGTTCCGAACTAAGCTACAGCTCTCACAGCTCTTACTCAGATGATGACCTGGAAGAGATTGGAATGGACAGGAAGACTGGAATGGGGCTCTGAAGAGTCCTCTACAGTTCCTGAGTCTAAATTCTTTCCTCAGTGTAGTCCGACAGCTTGTTGCATCTGTGGCCTTCACTTTTGCAAAGACTGAAGCCGTGCACCAAAATCTGTTACTAAACCTACACTCAATCTTCTACTCCAACTCACTGGACACTTAATGTACCTTATAGGTCCAGTATAGGCTCAGTAGGGTTTACAATTACAGACTGAAGTTAATTTGTTGTCATGCAAAATCAGTCACCCTCATTGGTCACTTTATGACCACGGGGCTGCTGTTGATCAGATGTTATTTGGCTACACTCAAAACCTCAGTGACTCTGACAATGTCTGGCCACAGGTGGCTATGTGGTCAGAAATTAACCAATGACAAAGAGCTACGTTTTATGATTGTGCATGGCACCAGACTGACTTTAGTTTTTAACTATACACCACCGAGTTGGACCTATAAAGCATTTCTGATTAAGTTACGTGTAAATGTAAATGGCAGACCTCATTCAGTATGTAGATAGAAAGACCAACATAAAACAAGTGATATCATACTTTAGTTATTGATTCTCCTGTTAGTTTGCACTTAATTCTCTGGAAGTCAGCCTCTAAACTGCTAGTCTGTCCCAAATAGGAATGTTTTCTCACTGTAAAAAATGTCTCTGTCTTCTCCGTGTTCAGATGAGCATTTTGGAAAATGGAAACGTGCGAGCAGCAGAAGCAAAATTCTGCTGAATGCCGAATGCTTTCTGATGTTCTCTATAGACACTGATCTGTACAGACATGTGAACAAAAAAAAGCAAGTGTACATATGAACTACACAGTATTCATATGAACTGAGGTTTATTGTGTAGTGCTAAGCTTTTGTTACTTGGCCTTTTTCTCTGCCTAAATGACAGCGGAACTGGTAAATCCTCAACAAATATTGAGTAAGGGCAAAAGTTGAGCAGTGCGTTATTTAGTCAGTAGTCATGTTTGTTATTGGTGTGTTGTCCTTAATGGTATTTAAGTATTATAGATTATATCTAATTTATTCACAGTGAAATAAAGCAGCAATTATTGTGTCGAAGCTCTGTTAAATTAAAAGCAAAAATAAATACGTTGAGAAAACTAGACTGCTATTTTCTTTTATTTTCCATTTCTTTCTTTTTCTTTTTTTTTTTTTTAGTGAAATGGTAATCTTCTTTCTAAGTGCAGGCATTAATGCATTTCAGCATGAATCTGTGTGCGGCCTGGAGACCATCCTCAGTGTTGCAAATGTTGTGAATGTAAAGCAGGAAGTATTGTTCTTTCCTCCCTTTTCTCCTGTTTAACCTCCAGCTGACAAAGATGGTGATTAAAGCACCAGAGAATCTGCAGTGCATTACGGGCAATCTGCTTGTTATTTACGGCCACGGCTCTCAAATATGAATTACTGAGGCAGGTTTACTGATGGACAAATAATTAAGTTAATGAAGGGGGAGTAAAATAATCAGCATCTTATGCTGATGTCACAAGCCAATTTAATTTGTGGGAAAATGCTTCTAGGACCAAAAAGACGAACTTTATTGCTTGTGGGGCTCAGTTATGAGAGCAGGCACTTTAATACGAGAGCAGAGGAGGTGCAGTTCATCTTCTCTCAGAATGAAAAGCCTGTATTTATGAGTATTTGAAACGTATTACCTTGGCAAAGCAGAAGAAACAAATTACCAACACACTTCTGCAGAAAAACGCGATTGGTTTTTTGTTCCCTGCATTTAAGAGGGAGTGTCCTTCGTCTCTCTCCGTCGTTGCCATGGAGAAGAAACACAATTCTACGGTCAAACATATTAGCACAAGCTAAACTTTACGAATAATTTTCGTATTGTTATTATTTGGGAAGACTCTTAACAAAGTTTATCGTTTTTTTGTTGGTAGGAATCGTTAATATGGATGTTATGAGTTTACCAAACCAAACCAACTTTAAAAGCAAAGACAAACCTCAAATCAACTAAATGAACCTGAATGGCGCTAAAGTTAGCTAATTTGTGACTGTTTTCTCTGAGGACAAGAGGTGAGTAAACTCAGATGCTGCATAAAAGTATAAGGAAATGTGGAAACATGATTCTTTTTTTCACTGTATTTTGCGTTTTCTCCGTATTTCGCCCTTTCAAATCCAGTAGAGCGCTAAGACTGGAAATACAAGTCTGTGTCATATGCCAGACATTAAAGATAAAAAATAAGATAATATAACTTTTATTAGTGCTACAAGTGGGAAATTTGCATTGTTACAGAAGCAAAGTGGGCAGACCAAAAGAAGAAAGTAGGAGCAGCATAACTAATAGAATAAAAGCTATACAACACAACAATGTAATATAAAGGGAAAGAAAATATTTTATACAAAAATATAAATATTAAATATAGACGATTGCATATATATATTAAGGTTATGAGTACTTTTGCAACACAATAATCTGATCACAAACAATCTGTTGCGTTGTAGCATGTTTTGTATTACAGTGACTTCTCTGATATTTATTAAATAAATCTTTATAAAAGCCTCAGCTTTTATTGTACATTTGAAATAATGCCTTTATCAAGAACTGATATTAAAAACTAAAGCATAAGATGGCAGCTTTTTTTTATTTTTAACCCTGACAGCTGCACATAACTAAGCTGCTTTTGTAATAACTTGATAAAGTCATGTATTAGTATTCAGAAGAAATTATATGAAAGTAAAATAAATAGTCAGACATGTCCATCTCTGCTGTGTTTGAATTTGTAAAAGAAAAAAAATGGAATATTATATCATGTGATTAACATTTTACCCAACAGGGGTACGTCTCTCTGAATTTGTTGCAATGCTGGCACATATTCCAGTGAGCCCTGTGAGCAATGGGATTTCCTTGGGGATCAGACAAGGCAAGCATAGAGAGGTAAGATATTTGCAGCGTGGAGTCCTCCAAGCAGACCTTTTTATGTAAGTAAACCGTTTGTAGCGCAGAACACAATGCTGAATATAGTCTGATAGCAGTAGTATCATCCTCTGCCTTCTGTTACAATCTACTGATTAAAAGCCTCACCCTGAAAGACTACATACAGCCCAACGTTTTACTCACATGACTTTGATAAGGAGGTGCTGCCCTCTGGTGACAATAAAAGGTTACTTTCAAGCAAACATTCAAGCTTATTTCCTGTAACCTATTTCTTATAACCGCATGTTTTGAAGTCGTAATTGGATGTATCATGAAATGAATGTAATTTATGATTTTGAATAAAAATTTGATTTTCAACAAGGTAACCAGGGTTCCTTCTCCTTAACACATATACACACTCAGCTTATCTATAAACAAAACGTGACACCCCAGCTACCACTACAAATACCTTCTGTTTATAATACATTCTCTATCCTGTTGCCGCTATTGATGTAGACCGTCATCAATACCAGCAACAGGATAGAGAATTCAGACTTCGTGTTTTCTTGCAAATGAATTACTTTGCTGCTAGAATAAGTATGTCATAATACTGTCTTCATTCTCACCAGTACTGTTACTGCTCCTGTCGACTGCGCTGTGTGTTGTCTTGTCCTGTAATATTGTTGCTCTCGTTTTTTTGCACTTCTGTAGTCCTGGAGGAACACTTTTTCTTTTTAACTGTCTACTGTGTATATGGTTAAAATGTCAAAAAGCACCAACTTGACTTGATTGATTTGTGAAAAGCAGGTTTCAGGTCTGCAACAATCAGTGAAGAAAAAAGGAGCATCCAAACACAGCTGTTTCTTGGGGGTGGAGACTTGTGCTGAGCTGGTCTGGGAGGGCTGGGAGTTGGGAGGAGAATATACCAAATCACTCACCATTAAAAATGTGCACGGAAAACTACAGAAACTCAATTTCAGGTCAGTTTGGACTTCAGTGTATTTCTGAATGGCACAAATAACCCAAAATGCACCACACTTAGCAAATATTTTATTATCTCTCCAGATATCTCTTTAGGCCTATATGGTGGGGTGGGGTGGGGTATGGTGGGGTGGGGTGGGGTATGGTGGGGTGGGGTGGGGTGGGGTTAGTGGGTAGGATACTTGCCTCTGGACCAAGAGGTCATGGGTTTGAATCCTGCCTCCAGCACACCACCACTGGGTTCCAGAGCAAGACCCTTAACACCAAGTTGCTGCAGAGAGGCTGTCCCCTGTAGTTAGGGAATGGAAGTCGCTTTGGATAAAGGTGTCTGCTAAATGCTGTATATGTTCATTTTTTGACACACTTTTATTAGCCTTTCTCTTCTTTTAGATCCCCTGTGTCCAAATTCTTCACTACACTGTTTCCTCAGACCATCTTTCTGAGTCCTGGAACATCTTTTTCACTACCGGTAACTTTCCGTCCCCTTCAGAAGGTATGCTATTTCCAACCTCTGTCATTACACATAGGTTTATAAACATTTAATTTTAAAGATTGGGAGATTACATAAGGGCCATGGCAACTCGTGTGACTTACACATTTGAACGTATTTTCCATGAATTACTGAAGGCTGTTCCTTTGCCCCTCCTTTGCAGTGTGAGTATGTGGACAGTATAGAGTTCAAGTGTAGGGACGGGACATTCCAAGTATCACTGCATGCGGTGATGCTGCATCATGCACTGGAGCTACCCGACTCAGTGCAGCTGCCTCCCTGTGCTGTTCAACACATCTCGTGTACAAGCTTCCTCCTCCGCAATGCCAGGTATAGAAGCTTCAGCTGGAATTTGGTTGTGAAAGTGACCCTCAGAAGTTAATAGATAACTGGGTTAAGAACCCTTACTTTGTGAAATAGAGAGTGTGTCCCTGTGAAAAGAATGTGGAATCAAATTAGTTCACTGTTGTTTTCTTCTAGTAAGTTGCAGTCTGGTTTCCAGTGGATGGTGGAGCTACCATTTGAGCTCTCACCAGTGAGTGGTGTTCTGGAGCCAGGAGAAGAGCGTAAGATCACTGTTACTTTCAAGCCACAGCAAGCATTAGTGTACCAGAAAGAAGCCTCCTGTGCATTTGGGGACAACAACGAGAGCAACTGCACCATGTTACTCCGAGGACTATGTGAGTTCACTGAGCTTGCTAAATTATTATTATTATTTTTTAATTAATTTTTTGCACCTACTATTTATAATGAGTTGACAGTTTGCTACTTGTATCTCATGTTTACACTCTCTGGTCAATTTTGGGGTGCATTTAACTATTACAGATTTATTGCTACTAACTATAGGCCAACTGTTCCTATGTGCAATTTGTCAACAAGTGCTTGGTTCTCTAATTCTGGAGAACCAAGCACAGTATGGTAATTGCTTTACTCAAACAGGCTGACATTTTAAAAGATTGTGGTGAAGAAAGTAGGTATTATTCACAGTATACAAGCGATTGCTGTTTGGTCATTTGTCGTGAAGAGCCTTGTTCCCTCTGTTTTTTACAGCCAAGTACCCTCACTTGCAGATCATCTCCCCTGGCCAGAAAGAAGGCTGTGGACTTGAGTTTGGCAGTGTAGCAATAGGGAGCTCTGTGGAAAAACAATTTGAGATCTACAACCCCACTTCAGTGAGTTACTATGATGGCAATTTATAATGTGTCCATATGTGTTCCTATCTTAAACTATGGTCTTATCCCACTGTCAGGTAAGCACATCCTTCTCACTGACTAGCATGCGGAAAGCTGCTCTGATGGAGTCTGTGTTCCAGTGTCCTTTACATGAAGGTAACGTGGCACCCCACTCAGGACTGAAAGTGCCTGTGTACTTCACTCCTCTCACAGTGGACAGCACCAGTGTGGACTACTTCAGTCTCACCTGTCCTGGTGCTGTCAGTAGAGATCTGCTCAAAGTCACTGGCTCATGCATAGGTAAGTTACATAAGGAGAGCCACTCCAATCACTTAGAAACAGCTTAAGCTGTTTGTGTTAAAAAAAACTGTGATTCACTGATAACTACTGCATGTCCACTTGCCCATTAAAGCATTCTCTTGTCTAAATTCTTCTGTTCTCTGTATTTGTTTAATTGTTTAATGACAGACCTGGGTGTGTCGATTTCCATGTTGCCTTCCTTCAGGTCCAGTGGTTTCTTTAAGTTCCTCTGTGGTGGATTTTGGTTGTGTGGAAGAAGGAGGCGAAGCCATGCGTATTATTCACGTCATAAACTCGTCCACTGTACTTGCTTATTACCAGTTTGACATGGACCTTGACAGCCATAGTGTCTTCACTCTTGACCAGCCAAGAGGCATTCTGCCAGCCAATAGCAGTCTCACTTTGCAGCTAAGGTTCCGTCCTTATCATCCGATAGCCTATCACAAGAGACAAGCCTGCCTTATACTTCATAGGGTATGTCCGTGTGATATAGTTGGCAAAAACTAAAATATAATTCTGCTGTTCCTAGACCCTTCTTTTATTGTCTGTTGTTTCTCTGTTGAATCTCATTTTTTAAATTTTACTTTAAATTACCTTTAGTGGCATTTATTATTTGCTCTTCATATATATCTTAGAATTTTGGTTTCTCTTCCCCTTGTGTGTTAAATATGGGTTTATTTACTCACTCTTTTATTTCAATATTTATTCTTTTCTCTCGTTTTTATGTAATTGTACATATAGCCTATACACTTTAGAACCATCGTAAAGTACAGACTACAATTACAATTACATATAATCCCTGTTTTGATAAATGATTTTGTGACTTTTTGAAGGATCCCCTTTTTGTGGACTTGATTGGCACCTGTCACTCAGAACAGCTGAAGCCAGCCATTTTACATCCTAGACACCTACATGTGTACAGACTGAATATGCTCCGTGGCCTAACCTGCTATCCTCCTGATATACTTAGTGCAATGGTGGCAGAACAGAAACTGCAGTTGGATGAAAGTGGGGCATTAGTACTTCAAGAGGTATATGTGTTTGTGTGTATGTGTGCATGTGCCAATGCATTTGTATGAATGTGTGTGTGTGATCACTTGGATCTTTCTAAAAGTAAACTGTCTAACTTAACTGTCTAATTTTGTGGGTATTTTTTTCAAAAAAACAGTTAGTACAATAAAGGAACAGAATCACTTAAAGCAAAATATATATTGACTTAAATGCTTAAATGTGGCTTTTTGCTTTTTAGGACCTGTCTGAGAATGCTTTGTCCAGATCTCCTCTCTCCCAGCGAAATGCGATGGAAGAGTATTTCCACTATAGCTCTGCAGACTCCGATGAGAGTGGAGACCCCCATTGTTTCCCTCCTCCCCATGTTACAGTGCAACCCTCTGAACTGCTTTTCTATACCGGGCCAGCATCTCGATCAGTTACCATCACCAACCATACCAAAGGCAAACTCAGTCTGCTGTGGACCCCTGCAAATGACTCCCCTTTCTCCATAACGCCTCTCACCTGTGACTTAAGCCCATTAAAGTCTACCTCTTTCAGGGTGACATACACACCCAAAAAGCAAAATGTCTTCAACGCTGCACAGCTTGAGTGTTTTGCTCTCTACAAGGTAAAATACTGGGCTGGGTTTAGTCCGTGTAGTGTTTATGAAATCAGTAATACATGGGTTTAGTACAAATGTGTACGTTCCAAGAGCACCTGCGTATAGTGAAAAACCGTGTTGTTGTGATGTGGTAAAAAAAAGCCTAAAAATGCCTATTTTTCTAGTGTAAACCCTAAATATGCCCTCAAATATGCTCCCAAAAGACTTTAATTTAATTTTAAACTCAGCTTAATACATTACCCTGAAAGAAACTGTAAGCACGAGACGAGGGGGCATGGCAGACGAGGCCCGGACATCACAAAAGTAAAAAAGAAATGCGGAGGATATCTGCAGTTTCTGCGTTAGTGCGGGGGTTTCAGCAAACAATTATTAGTTAAGTTCTCAGAAAAAATCCACGTTGGACTGAAACCGCGACTGCTGGGGGTTTACTGTATATATAATTGGTGTCATAAAACAAGAGACAGGAAGAACATTCTTAACTTATAAATCATGTTAACAAAAAAGATGAACAAGTGTCTGCAAATATGTTTGTACATAAGTGCTATTTTTAATTAATATTTGCGAATGGATTGTCTGTGAATGTCATGTGGATGGCAGGTTCTCCGAGACCATCGTCAAACAGAAGACCACACTTTATGTCCTCCCTGGTGCCTCACAGTTAATGTAAGCGCTCATTCTTTCCAGCCTGGAAACGAGCACTTCGTCCCCCGCTTTGCTCTGCAGCACCTGCAAGTGGTGGGTCAACCGAATAAGCATTCTAGTTATCGTGGTAGTGCTTTTATCACATGGGTGCCGGATGCATTTTTAAGGTGGGGGTGGGGCAGGGGGGTATTGGGGGATGAAATGGATGATTTTGAAACTGATTCTTCAAAGCATAGAAATCAAAGTAATATTAAATCTTACTATTATTTTCTTGGTATTTCATGTTTAAAGTGTCCAAAGTATAGGTGAAATATATTGTCAATATACTGTAATTTGCACTGTTATTTACATACATATATATATATACATATATATATATATATAAGATTTGATTTAGTGTTTAATATTCAGATATATTCATGTTTATAACATGAAACTGTCGAAGGTATTGTACATGTTTCAGCCTGAAAGCACAAAAGGGCTGAAATATTTTTGGGTTTTTTTTGAGCAGCTTAGGAATGACTTCTGGATCCACATTCCCTACACAAAAGTAACAGATTTTGCTACTTTCTACAGTATTATATACTACTGTACTATATACCATATATTTGCTTCATTAAATAAATATGACTAATTTAAAACAGAACTTAGTGGCTTTGAGGTACATCTTTCTGTAAACAAACTGTTCTTTAAAAATTGAAAGAAAAGAATGAGAAGTGAAAGTGAATAAAAATGAGCATTAATAAAAATATGTATTAAACTGGCAAGTATGCGGCCAGCAGGGTGACACGCTCACAGTGAAACCTAGGAACTTGGTCTGACCCATTCCTTATTGACCTGGTTTGTTTCATTTCTTCTTGCTGTTTATGTTCTCCAGATGTTTCCAGCTTTGAATCAAGTCTCCTACCGGACTGTTCTACTGCAGAACACAGGAGACCTTCCCATTATTTTCAGACTGGACCCAGAGGAGTGCCCCAGCGTATGTGTGCTGCCTACAAGTGGATTGATTCTACATGGCAGCCATCAGATTTTCACTCTCAGATCCACTCCAGCTGAAGACCACCCTGCCAGTTTACCACTGACACTGCAGCTAAACGCTAGCCCCAAACACACACAGGTATATTTAGAAGTGCAACTCTTTGTGTGTCCCAGCCTGTTATGTTGTGTGATGTTGTTTTTGGTCCTGCAGCTTTCCTGTATTTTCTGAGCTCTCCTCTGTTTGTAGAAGTTGAGTGTGGTGGCAGTGGCTGAGCGGCTGCATGTGGTTCCAGAAGGTGATGGGACCCTGTTCTTCAGGCCTATTGAAGTGGGCTCTAGCTCAAAGAGAAGTTTAAGGATCAGGAACTTTAGCAGAGTACCGATACACTTCCACTGGAGGGTACGTGGTTCAGATCAAAGAGCTCTCTCTGTACAACCAGACTCAGGCATACTGCAGCCCAATGAGTCCCAGGTGAGTAAGTTATTGTCCATGTGTGTGTGCCTAGGCGTGTAATGGTCTCATACCAATGGTTGTTTGTTCAATAATGAGTTTCCAGTGTAAGTAATTAGAGATTGTATTGGTGTGCAGGTTCAGACATGGTCCTTCACACCACTGGAAGAGAAAATGCATGATATGAAGGCTACTCTTACCTTCTGGCCTGTCCAGACACCAGACTGCAAAAAGTCCAGCCTGTCCCTAAATATTATTGGATTGGCCTCCAGAGGTTCCATTCAGGTGCATATTACTGTTAATTGGCTGTACTACTTGAATATAATGACATAATTGAATGATTAATTGCAATATTAGGTAATGACATTTACATTTGACTTACATTATGTTTTGACCCGTTTGAGCCTGCAATTTTTTTCATTTTGTTTCAGTGTCAACAAATAACAAAGACATGGCAAAACATAAAGGAATTTATTTAATTTTAGTTTTCAGAAAACAAAATCATATATACCAAAAAATCCAAACTGAAATCACAATAATCCATTTACAAATGCAAATGTGGTATTAGGTGAAAGGTTAGAATCAGGGCCAAAAATAATGAAACAAAAGAAGAGGATTTTAGGGCATACACACTTTGGGAAATCTACATCAATACCGGAGTTTACATTATGCCAGGTTTTCGTACATTTTTACGTTTAACTTAGACAGTAGTTACTTCCATAACTGTATAGTAATTGTCATAAATTAGAAGTAACTGCCAGAAATTCACTTGTTGGGTGTTGTGCATGTATTCGTGTATGTGTATATGTCCATGTGCAATCAGTATGTAAGTTGTGAACTCAGATGTGCATATATGTGTCTGATATGTCTGATTTTCAGTGGTTGTGATTGTAGGCGGATTGCTCAATTCTAGAACTGGGTGAGGTGCTAGTTGGAAGCTGTAAATCATTTGAACTTCCTGTGATGAACAGCAGCTCTGTTGCCGTTAGCTTCTCTCTGACTGTGCTTCAAAGTATCACTGCCCCGCATTCCTCTGAGGACACAAACAAAGATCCTGTTGGTAGGAGACCGCTGTAAATCATATAGTTATGGGAATTGAAAAAGGGAAATAGGTCAATACAAGAACAAGTATTTATTTTTGTTAATGGTTTTCCATGAGCAAACCGTTACGTTGGACTTGCTGTCTATGGTACCTAAAGACGCCTGTTCTCTTTTTTGCAGCTCTGGAAATGGACAATACGAAGGGCGCTATTCCAGTTCGCTGCAAGCTGCTGATCCATGCCACAGTGAAACCGACTCGCAGAGCCCGATATTGCTGGATCATCTCTTACCAGAGCCTTAATGCCTCTGGTACTGCACAGGATTTAGCTTTACATTTACTCCATACAGTACTGTGCAAAGGTCTTAAACACCTAAGGATTTTTTTTCAGTATTTATCTCTATTTAAGTTTGTTTTCAAAAAAGTGGTTGATCTCTTGTGAGCTGGTGAGAAGACTACAAATAATACTGGGCTTTCTCAGTGAGAGGTTTGGAAATAGGTAAACAATCAGGTGCCTTTTGTTCAGTGCTGTGCTCATGAGTTAGTGATGCTCTATCACTCTAGAGAGCCCAATTCCAGTGCTCTACAGACCAATGGTGGGTCTTTGCTGATGTATGACACTGGGCATGGTGATTTAGGCTCATGTAAGGCTGCCTCAAACTGCTCATTTCTGTCACTGCCCCCCTTCTCTATCTTGGCCCCCTTCTTTCTCTCTGATTCCCAGGCTTGATGGTGGGGGAGCCCCGCCCTCTGTGCCAGGTCCAGGCAGAAGGAGTGTATCCCACACTCCAGGTGACAGATATCCGTAGTAGTGGTAGTGTGGAGAGACTGAGTAAGCTGCAACTATGGGGGCTCTTTTCTCTAGATTCACTCAATACGTTCCTGCAAAGTGACCCCAGACCTCCTGAGCTCACCTACAGGGTGCCCACCAGACATAGGTAATCTTATTCAGGAGCTGCCTGAACCCAGACTGCAGATGTTCTCCTACTTTGTTTTTTAAGACATTTTCTTTTCATTGCATTGCATAATATAATTTAGTAAAAATGTGCCTTTTTTGTAAACCTGGTTTCTCTAAATGTGTTTGTACAGCCTGAGTCGTTGTCCACCTGTCTTCACCTCCAGCATTTTGGATTTTAACTTTAGTGCTGCTCCTCTGGGTGCAGACCCTTCCAACTTCCTGGTTATGTTTGAGAACATTGGAAGTATCCCTGTAGAGTGGTGGGTACTACCACTCACTCCCTGCTGTTTGTATAGATTCTCCTTTTTTGCCAATTGATCTGTCAGTGCTCCATCAACACAAGTGGGATCCTTCTGTAATCTTGGAAACTAAATAATTTGTTAAAATATTTTGTTGTGACCAGAACATTAAACTCTTCCGGGTTCTCTGCTAGGTCGTTTCTGTTCCCAGAGGACCAGCAGATCGAGTTAGAGTACTGGGCTGAGAGCGGAGAGTTTACCCAGACTGAGCTTCACCAAATGAAAGTGCAGGAGAACAGACTGTTTTCCATCTCGCCATGCACTGGCAATCTGCAGCCTGGCCAGCAGAGGGCCGTGGAGTTTACTTATAGGTTAGACCTGCATACCAAACATGTTACTGTTTCACCATTTAGACACCAGTGTCTTATTAGTGATACACTGAAACTAAATATTCTTCTGTCTCTCAGGCATAACTTTGCTGGAACATATCGACTTCCTGTCCTGCTGAAAGTCTCTCATGGCAGAGAGATCTTGGTAAGAGAAGAATAATTTCTTGGTGCAAATTTAAGTTCCATCATTCATATTATTCGCAATGACTTTTTTTTCTGTCCAGCTGAATTTCATAGGTGTCACAGTAGAGAAAGATGGACGGTATATTCACTTCCCCTCCACTCGACATGTGTTTGCTCCTGTGGCTATTGGAGGATTTCACCCACCTAAACAGGTTTGGGTACTTCTCCCTCATGCTGTTCCACTGTCAGGCCTGCCCCTCTCAAGCCTTATTTATGTCGGTATGCAGCAAAAAGCCCAGGTTTACTAAATTAAATGAATGCTGCATTTGAGGGTGAAGGAGTACAACATAGTACTGTGTGTACAACATATACAGAAAATAGAAGAGATACAGAATTATTACTGTTTCTGTTATTTTGTGATTTTCTTTCATTTCCCGTTAATGCCAGCTGTTTATGCTTGTGTGTGTGTAGGTGTATCAGCTGTATAATGGAGGAGCTCTCCCTTTAAAGTACCATGTGGACACATCTCCTCTAGAGCAGCTGCTGGACGAAAACTTCAACCACCCTGTCTTGCAGTGCCTGAACCCAGCTGGAGAATTGCAGCCTGGCCACACAGCCATGTTGGAGTGGGTCTTCTCTCCCCTAGAGGCCAAAATATACAGTGTTAGTCCCTCTGTTTTAGTTTATGCATTTTCCAGTGGTGTAATGGAAATTATACTGTGCTGTTGTGGGTTCTAGAAGAAGGTACATGATGAAAGGTACGGTTCAGTACCTTTCTATTTGGTATTGTGTAAAAGTGTTTGTAAAATATCCGTTTGTCGTACTTGAACAAACCACAGCACACAGTGCACAGCACGATATTGTTCTCTAACCAATTCACCAAGTGAAGCAGTGGGCAGCCAGGAACAGCGTCTGGGGAGCAGTGTGTGGGGATGGTTCCTTGCACAGGGGTACCTCAGTGGCAGTCCTGGGATTTAAGACAACTCCCTAATCACTAGGCCACAACCTGCCGCATTGTAGTCTGATTACTGTGTTTGTAAACTGTCAACAAGAATATTAAAGGCAAAAAGTAGAACCCAAAAGTACATAAAAATGTTCTCTTTCTTTAAGTCAAGGTAAATCTGTATGTTTTCAGGTGGACATCCCTATATACGTGCTAGAAGGAGACAGTACACTTTTGACGTTTGAGGGATGTGGCTTTGACAAGAGAGACTCTGTGCATTTTCAACTGAATGATGGACATCCTACTGTGCCCTGCACGCAAAAAATGCCCTTACCTGGGCAGGTAAAACAAAATTATAGTTCTATCTACAAATAGTTACAGCATGGCAGGTTATGAGAGACAGCTTTATGTTGCATGCTTAATTTTACTATTGTAGCTGATAAAACTTTTAAAACTTTTATAAAACCTATGAAAAAAATTGCTTACTTGTTTTTGTTGCCCTTTTGCTTTTCTGCAATACTTCTTAGGACTAAATATAAGTTTTTTTTTCCACTTTTGTGTCTATAGGTGGTCTTCCTATCAGAGGAGAAAGTATCATTCGGTGATATGCCAGTTTGCTCTCGGAGCACACGTATCTTGTTTTTGAGCAACGTCTCCCACACTGATAAAATACTGTACTCATGGAAGCTGAAAGAGCAAAATGACAACCAGGTGCGTACATTTTTTTTTTTACTATTTATTTAGTAAAGTCCTATAAGTCACAATTTGTTGTCATCTTGTTACTCTGCCCTTTAATAATATTTTCAATTGAGGTTCTCCTGTAATGTAAACCACAATTTAAATAAAGTATGATGATGATGATGATGATGATGATAGTGAAAACCTTTCAACTTGAATGATAAATTGCCCAATAGATGATTTAAAGCTGTGGGTTGGATTTGGTGGGGATTTTGGACAAAATTACTTGTGTGAATTGATGTCACATGCTGGGACACAAAGTGAGGTCAGCAGGATAAGCTGAATACCTGCAAACAGGTGGCATAGCTCACAATCCTGGTCTAAGTAATAGTTCAAATAGATTGGCTTAATAGTGACAGTGACTTTACTGGTGAGTTCATATTTCATCAGAATCAGAATCACGTTTATTGGCCAAGTATGTGAGTGACAACAATATGTAAAGGCACAATGAACAATATACTGAACAATATAATATACAATAATGTACAATCTACAATATGAATACGCAATATGGATTTATATATATGAATATAAGATAAATATTAATACATTTATAAATGCATATAAATTTTATTATTTGTACATATACTGTGTCTATACTATTTATAAATATATGTATGTACATATGCATACACGTTTGCCCATCCATATATACACATACACACATATATACAGACATATACTCATATATATATATATATATACACTGCTCACAAAAATTAAAGGAACACTTTAAAGAAACACATTAGATACATCAGATC
>JBBJLS010000002.1:18913291-18962855 GCA_037577275.1 Bryconaethiops microstoma | reverse complement strand
TGTGTGTGTGTGTGTGTGTGTGTGTGTGTGTGTGTGTGTGTGTGTGTGTGTGTGTGTGTGTGTGTGTTTTGGGGGGGTTGAGCGAATCTACTGTCACATCTTTCCAAAAAAGGCTGGAAACGTACATCCGTGACAGAAGGAGAATGAGCAAGTATGAAGGTGACGTAATCTCTGGTCTCTGTGTGAAATGCTAGTTGTCCTCTTTCACCTCCTTTCTGCTACAGTGAGGAAAACTGGCTTTGTCTATCGCTGTTCTATTGTATTTTATGATTACTGCACATGATTATGGTCCAACTGAACTGGGTCAGGGGGCTGGCTGCTGGCTGCTGATGGCAACTGGGCCCTGGCTCCCCATTCCCATTATTACCTCTCATTCCTTTTCACTCTTTCTTTATCCCTCACTCTGTCTACAATCACTTTCTCTCATAATGGTTATCTTCACTTTTTTATTTATTCTGTCCATTGCTTCTCTTTATTGTGAAGTTTCAGGACCTGCCCTTACTAGCAAATAAAATATGTCTCAAATCTCAACTCATAGTACAAAGTACAGTATAGGTTGTAGCTAACATTAAAATTCATAAAGGCAGTTCATTTAAATGAATTAAAAGCATATTTTTCAGGGATTTTGCATTTTGTACCTAATATTAAGCAACCACAAAACCTTAAAAAAATGTGTGTATAAACAACTTTTCAATTTTTTGCACTTTGTCACATGTCTTCCACACACAAGAAAATTGTCACAAAGAATAATTCCACAGCGTTGACACTTTCGATCCTAGCTCTGTCATTATACCAATTTAATTGAAATGTAAGCTTCAGGGGGCACTATAGCAAGAAATCAGAGCTCAGCCTAGACCCCCCACACCCCATAGTCCAGACGTTTGAGCCCACCATCACATTTTAAAAAAAAAACAAATGATATGCTTTTTTTTTTTTTTTTTAATTTTGAAACATTAGATATACCTAAAACAAAGTATCACTCAATTCTTCAACATCACACAAGTCCTTCTGGTTTACATACCATTGCACAAAATAAAAATTTTCAGCAGGATAATGAGGTGCTGGGAGGGTTTGGACACAAGTTATTTCCAAAAATTGCTGGATAGGATGGTGCAAATCTGTGCTGTTAATTAAATTAAATTGCACTCATAGTGTATATTGTTATATTTCACTTAAAAACCAACCAATTAATTTAAGATAAGACAACCCTTCCTGTTTCTTTCATGACTATAAGGTTAAGGAACCTACAGATTTGAGTGTATGATGCTGGACACACAGTATATCAGTGCAGAAGGGCAACTCTAATCCTCAGAACAGTATTGTGTTTCTAAGTACACACAGTTTGAGTAGAAGTTGATCATTTGTGTCTTGATGTTACTTTTTCAATTTAGAGAATGGAAGATAGTCCTATATCAGTGTAAAGGTCATCTGGAGTTGTAAAATATAATTCCCAGCATTGCCCAGCTTCCTACTCACTTTAGGGCAAATATTTTCCCAGAGGCCGTGTGAGGAAGTAGGTGGGGTGGCAGAAGGGAGCCAGTGGTGGATCTGAGGCCAGGCTCTCAGACGGATCCAACAGAGACAGTCACACTGACGCTACCACAGGAGGTTGTCACATCAGTCTGCTCATTCAATCATGCCTTCCACTCCATACAACACACTTAAGGGGGTGAATAATAGTATTGCATGTCAGAATGCCAGCGCTGAGGACCTCATGCTTTATTCATTTCCTTGTTTTCCCTGACCTGACAGCCCTAACCCATCGCATGAAAGTTTTGATAAGTATGTAATAAGCTAAAGCTGGCATGTTAGATCAAGAAAA
Organism: Bryconaethiops microstoma; assembly: GCA_037577275.1. NCBI lineage: Eukaryota > Metazoa > Chordata > Actinopteri > Characiformes > Alestidae > Bryconaethiops > Bryconaethiops microstoma. The sequence goes on along the minus strand of JBBJLS010000002.1, from coordinate 18,961,033 downwards.
ACAAAAACCTGCGCAATACAGCGGTTTTCCTGCTTAAGAGTTAGCATTTCTGTGGTGCCTAAAAAAGTTTTATAGGCATTAATACACTCCATCAGACTCAGTTTAATAAGGTGAGTTACAATGGGAAAAACGCAAAATTGTAAAGTGCTATGGCACCCAGTTCCACACCCAAACTTTTAGTTTTATTCCACTACCAAAAGGTCCACAAGATGTTTCCTGTATGTTAACATCTCTTTACTAATAAGGTCAACATTTAATTGTAATATGCCTGCTATTTTCAGTGCAACATAATCGATTCTCAATGCCTGAAAACGCAGTCTTGAGTTTCTTAAATTCTAAACAGTTTGATCATCTCTCAGACTTGTTCTTTTCTATCTATGGGGCTACGCATTCATGGTAAAGGCTGAGAGGCGAACGTGAGGTGAGGTTTTCTCATTATAGGGACACTTGGCAGGGAGTACTGAATCTGTCTGGCAGAGTCTACGAATCTCCTTGCTCTCTGTCCTGCTGCCCAATGGAGTGAGACAAGCCTGGAGCCAGAACTTATCTACTTCCCTCCCTCAGCAATATGTATGTGTCTCTTTTTATCAGTGCAGAACCACAGACACATAGAGAGGTTCTGGAGGTCATGTGGAATAGATTAGGCTTTGGAGGTTGTGTGGAGTTTAATGTTATGTATACATTTGACTAGCGGGCATCAACTGCATCATAGATTCACAGAGGTTCAGTGTAGAGGTTTTGTTTCTCCTGTGGTGGTGAAGGGCTTAATCTTGAATATCAGTGGGATTCAAGATTAAGCATTCACACTACAGGTTTACTACAAAGTCCATACATTTATATGATGCGTATGTTTTAAGAATGTATATGCCTATATTATGTTTTAAAAGCAGATTAAGTTTAGATATGCAACATGACATATTACTGTGCTAACCAACATCCAAAAGGGAGGGCTCCAGAGTTACAGCAGTGGTGAGGCATCCCATATTAAGAGAATAAAGAAAGTCAGTGTCAGGGTCCCTCAGCACCACCAATAGATTCCAGTGCTACATGAGCTCAGATACCATAACTCAGTTCGCTCACAACCTTGGTATTTAGTGTAAGTGTAAACAGATTGCTGTCAAAAAGCTGTTTAATTGAATGTAGGGATGAGCCTGGATGAATGGATTTAATTCTCTTTTAATGATGTGGGTGTGCTATGTTCATGTGTCATGTGTTATGGCAGTAAATATTACTGCACTATATATTTTGTGAAAGATAAAAGGTTGTATTTATTAGTGCATGTTAAAGAGGATATTTACAAGTACTAGTAAGGGTGTATTCTATCACAAACCCCACTGTATTGCACAATATTGAAAAGATACATGTTACATTGAGATACATCTGCATTGTCCAAGTGTCTGAGCAGAAGTATTGTTTTAGAAGAGAAAAGAAATGGGTAAAAGGTGGTTGCAGTGTTGCATTTGGCCTTGAGGGAGAAAAAGAAAATGATATATGACCTCTGCCCCCCCCTTTTCAGGGGCCTGCTTAGTTTCCGTGTTAAGGGAATGGGGTCTTAGGCAGTGGGCCAGTAGAGAATGGAGTTTGGCACTTAATTGGCTGAGAGCTTTGCTGTAAATATATGATTGAACAATGTAGTTTTCTGAAGGCAAAGTGCATTTTCTTCATGCGTTCTCCTCATGAGGCCCCAACAAGGATGGAACAGAACGATCTCTCTCTGGTACTATCCCTTTCCATTGAGACTGTCCAGAGGAAGAAGAAAGAAAGAAAGAAAGTCATTTTCTTGGCTTGCAGTATTTGAGCAGAGGTCAGCCCCTGACCCGAAGCCTGTCAGATAGCAACCAGAAACCTATATTACATGTCAGTACAACGGGTGGTAGGCCAGTAAAGGTCAGAAAAAACACACCATATCATGTCTGAATGCTGCTCCCTGTTATTTGATTGTTTTGCTCTGTCATCTGCCCTTAATGAACTCTTAGTAAAATGTTGCCTTGTCATGCCTGAAATCAGAGATGCTTTTTGGTTTAGAAGAACAGAACAAAGCCCTAAAGACTGAACAACTCTTTTGAAGTGGCTCAGGTTATCCAGCCTTGCCCAAAACAAGATCTGATTCCAAGACCATGGTTATGATACTGTTTTCAAGGGTCCTTTAGTAAAGGTAGTAGTAATATTTACGAGCCAAAGAACATCTGAAAGTTTAAATGGCTCTTTGCTTGATGAAGTGGTTCTTTACTGTGATTGTGAACATGCTGTATATGGCTCTTTAAAGAACGTTTTTAAAAATGGGTCAGTTCAACAGCAAAAAAGAGTTCCACGATTGTTACAAGTCATAGAACGTTTTTGATAGTATGTGGAATGCGGTTTGCTGAGCATGCAGAGTTCATTTGGCTAGAAATTATACTACTTTACACATCCTGTATTACACTGTTTGATTCATGAGCACTTTGTCTTTGGACAACACGCACAATGCCGTCACTGTTTACATGAAGCACTTGGCTGATGAACATCTTACTGCTGTAAATGATCAGTTTATCAGTCTTTTGGACTTTGGACCTGCTTTCTGTAACATTCATTAAAGTACAAAAAAATCATCATGTCAGATTTTCGAGGCCACACATCTGCAACCATCTAAATAATGCAAAGAAAGGGACCATTCATTTAAACCCATTTACATTGTTAATAGTGACACTCAAATTCTGAACATTTTTTCAGGATGTATGTTTCACTGACTTTGAAAGATATTCTCTTTTTTTGTTTGTATAAAGTATTAATTTTTGTTTAATTGTCTTTGGAACATCGGGCATTATGATCATTATTACATGTGTTTTCTTTTGGGTCACTCCATGAGCAAAGAAAATAGACTCAGCAAGTATACATTGTCCTCCTTATGGCCTAGATTTGTGGTTACCAACAACCCTGGTCATGAAGATATGCCTTCCTGAGATGTCTACAGCCACCTCTGGCTAATGTACTACTTCTAAAGTCCATGATTAGCTGGAACATTAAGTAAGGGGGAGTGGAAAGCATTTTAGATGCAAGCTGGTGCTAAACATGGCAGGAAGGTGAATTTCCAGGAAGATGTTTGGTGACCACTTGCTTGGATGTATGACAGAATTAGGCAGCCCCACAGCCCAAGTGACTTTCTTGGTAAGGCTCACATTAATTGTGTGTGTCTCCAAGTCTGGAGAAGATGAGTGATTTAGATTGGAAAAGTTTCTCTCTTTCTCTAAAAAGCGACATGTATGTTGCATTTAAGAGCTCATAATGAAAGCCATGTATGAAGGTTACTCTTGCTTTATACTGCTGAACAGCCTGCCTCTTATAGGAAAAAACTACAAACACCAGATTGAGTAATGTAGAGAACATGGCATTTCTCTTCTGAAGTTTTTTCTCTTCTTAACTCGTATTCCCCCTGCTATTTAAGTTTTAGTCTAAATTGCATGAGGGCCAGAAGAGATGAGTAAGATGATGGTGTTGAGGCAAACTAGAACATCTAGAGCTGAAGACTCATGCAAATAGTGTGAATAAGGAAGAGCAACTGCAAGTTGCAACTATTATTTGGACAAACACACATGTGAAATCACAATTTTGCTTGCTTTTCAGGCATTAAATATCACCCTTTGAAAGCCATATTTATATAAGGCTATGAGCATGCACACACACACACACAAACACACGCTTCTAATGTGAGGGTAAACGCCCTGCCCAAGCTGGCTGGTGTAGGTTATGGTTAAGGATCAGCCTTGTGTGGTGAAGATGAGGCTGTAATTGAGAAGGAATCTCCCTTTTTATATCATGATTTATTCATTCACATTAAAGCGTCTGCTCCCTGCAACCTCTCATAATAATTACAGCACTCGGAAAAGAAGCTCCCATTTGCCTTTAGAGTAACACCCTAAAGCTGCCTACTCCTGTCCATGAGTGCTACCTCCTCGTTTACATTAAGAGTTCAACCGTGAAATGGTGCAAATGATGGTTACATTATCTGGCTTACAGTGAAAACTGCTTAGGCTGGTATTTAGTTTTGCAGTGACATCAGGTTTACTTTTACCGATGAGGTTTTGGGTGGTATGGTATGGAAAGCTAAAGAGGATTTTGGAAAGTGCCTTGATGAAGGCTGCCTCATGTACGAAACTTTAGTCTTGGTCCTAACATGTCTTTGTGTGTGTGTGTGTGTGTGTGTCTGCATATAATGAAGCAGACAGAATCAGAGACCAAATGGCATTGGTCATAGCTGCTACCTGTTGAAGGGATCCAGCTGATGTCAGCCATAAAGATTGTTATCTCATTAGCTTGTGTGAGTTCTTCTTGCCTACCAGACAATGACTCATACTTTTTTACCACCTGCTTCAAAACATGCGGTTTAATCAGAGACCTCTTCGTGCCCCCAGGACAAAAAAGAGACAGCATTCCTGAGTGTATGTAGCTTACTGGAACGTACCGACATTTTGTCTGCACTGTTTCAGTTCAGAGTGTGGATGACGATTGTCCATTTTTAGACAGTGCTCCTCATCTTCACTGTCACTTTATCCATTACCTAAAACTTCCTTCAGCTATACACATTAACAGGCAAACTGACCACTGGGTAGCCAGAATTATTCTTTGGTTACTATGACCTCAGAGGCGTCCACATTACATGCCTGTCCATTCATGTCTCCATGGACGCAGGTCTTTGTTGATAGTCTGTGGTATTAATGGAAGCACATGCAGTAAGTGTGCCAGTCAGAGTGAAGCAGCGTGAGCCTTGCCTGGCCTACAGATGCTCTGCTCTATGTTTTAAAGCTCGCCACAAGCCACAGCTCTGCTAAGTTTGATCTATAAATATAAATGAAAGCAGACAAATATGCTGAAAGGCTAGAATTCCGTGTCACCCAGCTGTGCATGTGAGGGTATGATGGAAGGAGTTAGAAACACACCCAGGCAGGAGTACTCGTCAGAGGGGAAGAGGAATAGAGGAAGGACATGGGGAGTTAAAGTAACTTGGCTTTCACTCCATGGAAGGATTGCTAGATTTATATTGCCAGTGACCCCTGAGGTCACATATAGGTCTGTCCAAAGGCTGCAGATGTCATTCTTAGGTCACAAACATGCATTTATCTAAAGACAGTAGTTTTCCTGTTGCCAGTGGCATTAATCCCAACAAATCTCAACTGCTCAATATATCCATACAGGGAACCATTTGAAATTTGGTCTAAAGATTTTAATACATTAAATGTTTCCTGTGTAATTGTGTTTCTAAATCTCATTACTGCAATTTTGCATTAGTGGCTGTACTAAACTGTCCTGTTGATATATTTTGGTGTCGCTTCATTGTCTTTACTTGTTCCATTTTGATGTTTCTATAATATTCCAACCAGTATAATGTCCTGTTTTTACCGAATGTACAAATGAAATATATATATTTGAATTAATTGTTGCCCAAAGTGTACCTCTGCATAGCAAAAGACCAGATACTCGAATTGATGTCCTTGATGAAACATAACATTAGTTGTCAGAAATGTTTCTGGTAGGTTGGTATATTTGCATATACTTGATTTCTTGGTTGGTATTGTTAGAAAACTGGAGCCAGCGAGAACCTGGTGGAAATTCATTCATCCAAGAGAGTAAAATAACAGCAGAGGACATAGGATAGTGTATCCAATCATTTTCTTTTTTATGGTGAATGTCACTAATCAGATTAATTTATCTTTGCTGTGAAAGGGAAACAATCCTAATTTAACTGACTCAGACACACGCAGAGATTTGCTCACAGGGAAGGCAGCACAGAGTGCCAAATATCTGCCTTTTGACGTCTTTCAGTGCTTTTCTGTCTATTTTTTTTTCACTGAGTCTGCAGAATGTCCATGACTAAAGAAAGTAATCCATGCCCTGTGAATTCTTCCTCTTTCACACTCACACACACACACACACATATACAGCTGTTATGGTCAGGTCATAACATGACGTACATTTTGAAGAAATTGCTCTTCATAATACTTCTACATTTCTCTCCCTCTCTCTATTTCTGCTTTACCTTATTCACTGCCTCCCTCAACTCTTCTCATATTTTCTCTGCCCTTGTATAGAGGTTCAGATGCAAGCCTTGCTTGCTTCATTCATCATGCATGCCAGTGTGTAATCCATTAGTAAGGTTTGTTCACTCTCCTCCTGTGCCAGCAATCAGGCCTGCACGGTTATATTTCATTATTTATGGAGGAACCCAGCCGCTGCTTTTCTTTCTCAGAATGCGGACTACACTAATGCATTTTAAAAATATTTATTTGCATGACATCAGCCTTGTCTTCTCACTCTAAAACACACATTCTCTTCTCCCTGTGTGAGACTATAACAGTGAGAGATGAAATATGGTATGTCCGCACACACACTGGGAGGTAAGTGATTGGAAACTGAACCCTAAAAACACTGTGACAGTTAGAATGTGTGTTCATCAGTGGGTACTCCCACAAGCACACCATTTTGTGTTTCTATGTGTGTTAGGTGTTGTTTTTATGTAGTCAACATAAGGTTACCATGGTAGAAAATTCAGCATTTCCAACTTGTTTGGGGTCAATAGACAACAGCAACATATAGTAGGAAACTCATCATTCAGTAACACAAAGAGAAGATTTCTACAAAGCACAGTGTTGGTAGAAAAGCTGAAGAATCCTTTTCCCTTTCCAGCCTTTGCTTTACTTTTCATATGTCCCTGCATTTCTTTTAGTGGCTTGACTGTTCAGACTGATCATATTGTGGTGGGATGCAGTGAAGTGTCCCTGGTTTGTTTGTTTAGTCAATATTAGTCTTTGTTTATTTGTCTGTCTAGAAATTAACATCTTTCATCAAGTCAAACTTTTCAGTACGGTCTCTTTAAGGGCCAGATCCTGTGTGGTCAGTTTTGCTATTTGTCTAGCTGTGATGGGTTTTTTTTTATATCTGTGTGTGTACGTGTGCATGGAACATGTTTAATCACCACACCCTCTGGACTCAGTGGGAGTTGGTGCAATCTGTAGGTCTGGTTAAGGTCATTGTTCTGCTGTGCCCCAGCCCTACACAGTGTTGCCCATTTCCAGCCAGCTCTCAGCAACTCCTCTGTCTTTCTCTAATGTCTAATCTGTCTACAAAGAAAACACATCAGATTCAAACATTGTCTGGATTGCTGACAAATAAGGCATTAGTGGTGTGGTATGTTGTGCTTTAAGGAGCTTTATTGAATGTTTCCTTTTAGGGCGAATCAGCTCATGTGGATGTTAAGTCATGGGGAGACTGGGGGATTTCATGCCTACTCAAAAACTCTTGCTTCTTTCATATTTCACATACTATTTTATGTACGGTTAATACAAACTGTTCATTCTAAGAAGTTGCGAGTACTGATTTGATGTAGATGAACAGAGGTTAACCTAAAGTCTTCTCCCAGAAAGAGAGGCCAGCAGTTTCCATGAAGAGGTTTTCCAAGTGCAGAAGGAAGCAGCAGGAAGAATGAGGGGGCGATGCAGATGGACATCACCTACAGCTTCAATTTTCCACCATGCTTAGCTAAAACTGATTCATACGGACTGAGCTATGGCCCAGTTTTCACACTGCCCAGTTTCTCTGACCCCCACCCCCCTTACTAGTTCCCATGGTCAGTCCCTTATTTAGACATGGATCTTTCTTAGTAAGAAGATGTTTGTGTCTGTGCGGGTTATAGGGGAGTGGTATTATTCTGTATGATTCGCATGTTTTTATGCTGGTCTGCGAAGTTTGAAAATGTGAAAAAGTCACAGAGGCTGCTGTTGTTGTCTGGTGGTTTTCCTGCCTCTGTATCCTTGATTGTTTTTATCTGTATCAAGTTTCGAAGGGCTATATCAACCTTCCATCTTTATAATGTGTTATGCCGTTCAATTTCCAAACTTTCTTCACCATATAATGTCTATAATGCTGTATCCACACTACGAGTTTACCTGTGTTACATTTACCTGTGTTAAAGTTAACAACTAGCTGCACAGCTGGACTTAATAGGAGATTTACAATATTTCATCAAGAAGCAATCTCTCACACAAATGGACCGTGAAAATGTGAGAGGTTCTCCACCGTTCAGATACATGTCCACTGCAGACCGTTATTTCTTTCATCCTTCTAATGTGTAAGAACAAAAGAGTGCATTATTTATAAAGTTAAAGAGGTTATGTTAGTGAATGGATTGGCCATTCTACACATGCGGAGCCACGCGCTTCCTGATCTGCAGTCCACTGCAGACAGAACTCATAAGTTATCCTCGAAAGCTCCCTGGGGCCCCATGGTGAGCTTCCATTCAGTGTCACATTAATATACGCTTAATATATGCCATGGTTGTAACAAAGACTCCATTGACCGGGGGAGACTCCATGTGGGAGTCCTAATGCTGGAGCGCTAACAGGTTGGGTTAGAGGGAGCATCCAGACGCTAATTTGTCACATAAGTGTGTCGACCCTTTGCTCTCAGCACAGCATCCCACCGAGGGCTGGGAACAGACTGGCTCTGTCAGCTCGGCCAAGACCAGAGGACTCAGTGGCCATGGTGACTGTGTGATGTGGTGGGGGTGTGGGGGTGGGGCTTTCTGAGGTGAGAAGGTGTTAAGGCTTCGAAAGGAAAGCAGAAAAGTGGAGAGTGTGAATAATACCCTTTGAAAGTCACCTTTTAGCACTGTGCTAATATGCGGTTTCGTGTCCTCTTTGAGAGGTATATGGATTTTAGGTCAGTGTAATTATATTCATTATGCTCATTGTGCTCTCTGTGCAGGATATGGGGGTGGTGAGCGAGTATTTCCTTCAGCTGCCTCCCTGAGAACTCCCTCCACTTGATGGAACACTTCATGGCTTATCTTACAGAGTTAGCTCTGTCTCTTTTTGTCCATCCTTCTTACTTCTTTATTGCTGTTTAAATGCTCTGTGCCTTGTTTTATGTCTTTTATGTTATGACAAACACTAGGGGAACTCCACTGGCTAGTCAGAGCATGCTCAGTTGGGTTTGAGCCAGCTGAATGTTCAAGCATAACTGAATTCAGTAAGATTGTCTGATTTTAATGCATGCCAACTCTGCTCATTGTCCAGAGACCAGCTTTACAACTGATGTAGGGAAAGGCTGATAAAGTTTGAAGGATCCTTTATACAGAACAGACTAGATCATTAGCCCATGTAAGGCCAAAGCTACAGTCTTCTATTGTGTTAACCCGATTATCTTCCCTCTGCATGGGAACAGCATAAAGCAAATAAATACAGCCTAAGGCAAAATTTCCCCTCAACTACAAAAACATAAGGACATAAACAGTGTTTAGCCTCCTTTTTAAGGACACAAGAAAGACCGGCAAGCTAAGAACAGTGTATTACTCTGATTTCAACGGGTCCTTTATCGAGCTCAAATTTGAGTTTCTTTGCCAGTTATGATCAGGCCGAGATTACACTGTAAATTGCCTGGGTTTGTTTATACAGGGCAGGAAATGCTCCAGCAAATGAAGTGGGGCAGGAAGTCCCCCTGTGCCTTTGATATAGCACATTCCCTGCAGAGCTTTCTCAGCGCTTTGGAACCCCAGTGAGTTGTAATTGAAGCAAGCTTATCTGAGTGGGGTTGTACACTGGCTCTTGAAGTCGGTGTGGTAAACGTGGATGCACTAAAAACCGTCCATCAGGTCTCAGGGAGAGAAACTCAGACAGGCCACCCTGACATTATCATCAGCCTTAGAGCAGATTTGCATGTCAGAATGTAACTGATGCTGCACTGCTTACTCCCCCAACACCACCACAATGACCAGCAGCGCCATGCAACTCTCTGTCCAGTGTTTATAACAGTCCAGAGATTAGTGATACAACAGGCACACTCTCCCCAGCTGATCTGAGCACAGGTCATTACAGAGCAGAGATGAGAGCTAAATGTGCTGCATATTGTCACTGTCATAACAAAACTGCATATCTAAAATGGTAACTTTATAGGTAACTTTTATTATTATGCATTCATTAAACAAGATTTTTATAACCAAGTGATTCTGAACCATTCCAAATGATGAAAATCATGAAAACTTAACAAAATGGAAAGGTGAACTTTTTCAAACAGATTTTTGAGGTTTTGATGTACCAAGTACAGCAGGAAAAAAGACAAGGCAAAGAGAGGAAATGGAATAAATGTGGATAAAATGAAAGAGAAACAGAATGGAAAGCATCGTTTTGAATAACACTACACACAATAAACACATGATCAAATGTTTATCTTGATGTTTGTGGAATCTATCATTTTCTAAAGGCCATCGTTCTTGATGCTCCAATCCATTTTAGAAATGATATAAACTCTTGTAACAAATGCCACCACACACATGAACTAGTTTAGTTTCTCATGCCCCGATGACTGCCACCCTCAGTCCAGACCACCACTGTTATTCACAAGCACACACACACAGTTATGTAAGTCTGCCGTACCACAGCATGTGTTTTCTGTCTTCAGTGCAGACCAAGGACCAGGGGTGAGATCCTGTTTTTGGGAAGATGTGCAGAAATGTTTTTTAAACCTCATGACTGAGTTTATCCTTGATACACTTTGTACTGATTTATCTGTTCGTTATGAAGATAAAAGATTGGTGGGTTCTGACATTTCATGGTTTTACTTTAAATATTATATTTAAACTGTCCACAGTAAATAGATCCCTAAGTAAATAGTCAGTTTTTGTCAAAGAAATCTGCAAAAATCTGTTTCTTGAATGACCAGGTCCTCAGGGGACCTTATGATATAGCAGAACCGTGTAGAGACACAGATGTCAGTGGGGATTCAGGACCCTGTAATAACTTATTATGCATTTTAAATGCTCAAATTGAATCTTACACTGAGTGTTATCTGTAACTATAACAACACTGTTTTCCTGACAACCTTTCCAATGAACTTGGTGTCAAGGGAAGTGAACATTTCCTCCACAGCTGTGTGTGTGTGTGTGTGTGTGTGTGTGTGTGTGTGTGTGTGTGTGTGTGTGTGTGTGTGTGTGTGTGTGTGTGTGTCATTTTGCAGAATAATTTAAAAGTTGCCCGATGACCCAGATGTTAGTCTATATCATTTTGCACGACATGGTGACCGTGTCACAATAACACATCTTTGTGGGTGGTAACCGAGAGATGTCCCCCTCTTAAGTCAGTAGTGAAATATATTTAAAAACACTTTAAAGAATGCATGCACTCTTCAGGGTGGTAAACTATTATGTGCTTGTCTCAGCAAAGATGCAGTAAAGTAGCATTCCACATTAAAGAGAAAGACAGTTAATATAGGGTTTATTATGCAGGGAGGTTGGTAGGTGGCCGTTATACAAGGGACAGGTCTCTCACTCACTTACATACATACATATGAGTACTGTATATCAAACATATTTATACAAATATCATAGAACAAACTAGACATGTAACAATCACGTGCATAAAGACATATAATGTACAAACTGCAAATAAGACAACAAATTATTAATTATTTGCCATTGGGGCAAGTATACGAACAGTAATCATTAACTCTAAAGGAATGACGCAATCAAAATTTACTTTACACAATTTCTATTCCGTTTAATAGCTCACAGTAAGTCACAGAGTGTCCCAAACTGTGCTGACAAATCTGTGTCACCTTAAAAAATGACCTGGATGTGATTTGGGCAGGTTAAGAGAAATGTAGATGATGTACCTGCAGAAATAATTTATGGGCTTCTGGGATTTTTTAATAATATTAGCCTCACAGCTTAAATCTGGACTCCTAACACGTCTTGGTTCATCAGGCCAAGTGACTGATTTTCATTTTTCTTGGAACCATTCTTTTAATCACAAAATTTATCGATGAATGTGTTTTCTGAGCTTCGTGCTTTAGATATGTGAGTTTTACCACCTTACAACGTACTCCACATACAAATAGCCATTAATAGCACGCTGCAAATGAGGTGTGGCACAAAATGTTGCTAGATTTTTCCAAACCACTGGCTTGCCTTTAAGGGCTTGGAAACAACCAGCTTTTGTGAGATTTTTTTTTTGACCACCAACATCTACAGCAAACATCTTTCACACACTGACAAAGTGCTTCTCAGCTGACTGGATACAGTAAAAATGAAAATGAAATTACACAGTTTGTAATCTTAAACACACAACTGCCAGTGACCCTAGCTTATCTTCAGTCATCTGTTTATGTCTCAGCACTAATAGTGCCTTGGTAGGGGTCAGCAGTGCTATAAAAACAGGTCTGTGTGAATGTTTGGAAGGAGGCTGGGACTCCCCCATTTTTCAGAAACTGCATTTTTGCATAGTCATAATACTGTGCCCTGGTGTGACTGCAAAGAGCACAAAAATTTCTGAAAACCAAAGATATTGCTCATGGAAAGCCAGCAGAACTCACAGGGCTGTGGGTGTGCATTTATTGCGCTTTTAGTAGCTGCTGTTATAGGATTGCCTCAGCAGCACGAAGCACAGATTTTTCCCAGACTGTAACCTGGGATTAATTGATTTTTTAAAAATTATTATTCAGAGAAAATAAATTGTAAGGACATACGTACATTCTGAATAATTTTGATAATTTAAATCTACGTAGATGAAAGCTTGTTTAAAAAGATAGCTTTCATTACATTAATGACAGAAAGATTCATCACCGTGACACTAGGCCGCTTGTGTTATGTTTAGTGAATGACGAGCATCTACCAGCACAATTTTCATTCACATAAGTTATAGTCCTGGTTGATGTGTTCAGATGTATGAATGCTGTTCACCATCCTCACTACCAGGGGAGCTAGTGATCCTGAGTATGTCCTGTCTCTATTTAAGGACCGGTTTTGTAAGAGGACTTTATGAAATATTACCTTCTTTGGTGTCCTGAGTTGTCTGTTATATTTTCCTTTGTCTGGTTTTTGATATTTGACTTTGTTTGATTCGCGACTCCTGCCTCTGGCCTTGCCTACCATACTCCTGTTTCTCGTTTTTGACTTGTGCTTTGCCTTTTCTGGATTATGTGTTCTGCCCCATCTCCATGTTGATGATTGCTACCATGTGACTTCGAAAGGTTTAAAGATTTCAACTCTGGATTGTTTTTGTTAAACCTATCTGCCTAATCCTGATTCTGAACTGAATGTACTTGTGATATTGATTGAAGCGAGTAAACTTTTATCCGCACTTTTATCCCGAAGCGCGTAAACATTTATCCGCAAACTTTTATCCGTCATCACAGAAAGTTACCCTATACAGAAAGATTTCATTTTGATGGAAGACACACCGGGTTGCTTTGGATACTTTGAAGCTCTTTGTCTCAAGCCAATAGATTACTGTGTGTCTGCAGTAAAAAAAAAAACGGTGCTTATGTAGCGTAAAACTGCACTTTTCTATGAAAAAATCACAGAACTAGAAAGACTTTATACCCTATAAGAGACCACTGCAATTTATTTTTAAATCAGCATCTCTATGAGTATGAAAACCATTCCATTCCAGTGTCTGTTAAATTCCTAAACAAACACATCTCATTCTGCTTTATGGAGTACTGATTAGTGATCACCTGAATCAAATCTTATTTAATGATGAACAGTATAAAAAAAACACTGCTGTAATCAACTCTCCTCTCGCAGTGTGACCAGATGGCAAAACACTTCTAGAAGTACGTCAAAGGTAATTATTGCCATTTTGTTTGAGTGGACAAGAGATTTGTTTTCTTTGAATTGTTCAACTTCTGTAAGCACTATCTTTTTTCTGATAGTGAAAATATATTGGAAATATAATATTGTCAGCAGTTCTTAAAAACTAAGGCAAAGCTGTTCAATTCAATACTTGCACCTATTAAGGTTAATACCCGAGAAACTGAACATTTTTGCAGTGGTCTCTTATTTTTTTCCGGAGCTGTATATAACGATAGCTACGCTTCATAACCAACCTCTCGCTGCCATGTTTAAATGTTTAAACCATTTTTGGATCATTTAACCACAGATTCTGGGGTTCCTCATGATGATGTGCACAAACCATTTCATAGCATAGATACACCTCTTCTACATTCCAGGTTTGTAAGCCTACACTCATGGACTCGAAGGATAAAAACTCCCTTCCAACTGTAAGTAGAAGTATCACAGATAATACCATCTGGAAAAGTCTATGAGGGTATTTCTGTGTCTAAAGGTTTCCACTCACAGCTTCACTCTTACTCACAGTATTACGACACAAGACCCGTTAGCCTAAGGGCATCTCTATTGGTTCCAGTCATTGCCTCTATGTCCCTATATATCGTATTCCTGACACTGGTGGTGTGTTTATGTATGAGTGTGTGGTGGATATATGCCTCAGTTTCACAAGCACATTTTATGTGGGTTTGGTGCATTCAGCCAGCTTTTGTAAAATGCATCTTATTCATCCTACCATTAAACCAGTGAAGGAGTGAGCAGTGTGCATTTTAAAACGTCTGGGAAACAACAACAAATTTAAAAAGTCTCCGCAGCGAATGCCAGGAAAGAATAAGCCTGCACCTTTCCTAAGAAACACTGAGACCATAAAGCTGAGCCAGAGATGTACTTTTTCTTCTTTGTGTGGCTAGTTTGCTGTACTGGATGGCAGATAATGACCCATCCTCTGCTGTGCACCCAAGGCAGGAGGTGGACACATTTCCATGGCCTTTCTTTATTATAGCTTATAGAGGTCGTTGTTCCAACAGAGGCTGCTAATAAATAGACAAAAAACAGACATTTCTGAAAACAAAGTGATATTGAAATTAGAAATCACATTACTCTGATAATGTTTCCCTGATACGTTCAATACTTTAATTGTTTCCATATGTGCTCCTTTACTTTGAGAATGGATGTGTCCTGATTTTGTCATTCGTATCGGACACAGAGGCAAAGCTCTGTGTATTGTTAGGAATATTAAAATCAATCCAGGAAAACTAAAAGGAAACAAATACTTTAAACGCATTAGGTCATTTGTGTTATCGTGAGATTCATACCTTAGGGACAAAAACAACAAACTTCACTGTTTTTACAATAACTGGATAATTGAATTATGATTGTTGATCATGGCATAAAACACAAACCAACACTCTTCAAACTTGATTAACACTTATTAAGGCTTATTAACTGTCTGATTAGTTGGATGCGGTATCCTGAAAGCAGGTAAAGCGTACAAGTGGTGGGGACATTAACTGTCTCAGAGTAACATTTAATAATGACTTACTCTCAAACTGCATAAAGTGTGAAGGAAATATAGTATATGAGAATTAGTGGTTCACAGTATGTAAAGCCTCACTCCAAAAGTGGTTTAGTGCTCTTTAGTAACTTTAATAGTTCAAATATTGTTTTTAGGACAAGGAGACTGCTACTGGAAATGACTGGTTATCGCTGTGCGTCAGCTGATGGAGAGGAGAGCATGGCTGGCCATCTGAACTTCTCCAAGAGTGGGTGGGTGCTGGGGGCATTACAGAGATAGAGATCAGTACTTAGAGCCCCTCTACACAGTGATAAGGGGTCCCCTTATCACCTCAGCAGGGGCTCTGCTGGATTAACTCTGACTACAGTTGGACTGTTTTTCCTCTCCGCCCATTCTCCCTTCCTCAAACACATTTCTATTGTTGCAACACATCATATCTGTGGTTTGTCCACTCCACCCCTGGAAAAAAGTTGGGCAATTTTGGGGATACAAAGAAAGTTGTGTCATGTTTATGCTTTAGCTGTATTTCACTGCATCAAAGCTAACTGGATTTATTGTTATTAATGTTCTTTCTGAAATTCTGAATTCTGACATTTTTTATAACGTTCTTAGAACACAGAACAGCTTTCTCTGAACATCCTTTTCCAAAATATGGAACTGTGGAATTTCCATGAAGCTGAATATGTCATACCTACAATGATTTGTATATGAAGTGTTAGAAAACAGGAGTTTTCAAGGCCACAGAGCAAAGTTCACTGTTTTGGAGCAGCGTTGCCCATGTGCGCTCAGAAGAGTGTGCATTAGTGGGCACTTTCATGCCTTCCTCACTCAGTCCCTCCTGTTAGTGAGTCCACAATAGTCAGACCGCAAATGAAAAAGTACTCCAGTGACTCAACACTTTCAAGCTGGCCGCTACACACTCACATCCCTGGAATTCTCTCTGTCTGTTTTGGTGCAACTATGGTTACCATCCTCCCCCCAGCCGAAACAGTCATCATATGGAAATTGTAATTCTGATGAATGATTTAAAACTGAAAAAGGAAGTAGTTGACCCCAGAAAGGATTATCATACTGACAGAGCTGGTAATATGAACCTCAGAATGTTTTGATTACTGTAGTTTGACGTCTGCTACGACCCACTATTTTCACATGATTATTCACATTATGGACAGATAACAGAAACTTTTTTGGTCATTCCATTCCAGGATAGTCATCGTTCATTTAAGAGTTCATTTGGATGCCTGATCATCTAAATGTTATTACTGTTGGGTATAAACTATTAAAGTAAAGGTGACAGTGTGCATTCTTTTTGTTCCCTGGTCAACCTTTCAATTGAAAGTTTCCGAATGAGTTTTTTAAGAAGCTTCCCTTGAAAGGTTATTTGGGGAACCAAAAATAGTGTGTACATTGTGTGGCCTGGCATTAGTCAGTAACTGAACACATCTTAATAGAGCCTTCAGCAAACTGGGCAGACGTTTGTAAGCTGGTGTATCCTCTGGTCACCCACAGGATGGTCAAGAGTAAGAGAGAGATGTCTGTGTTTAAACTTCCTTGATATGCTTCAGATCTGATGGACATCCATTAGCACTGCTCAGTGCTCCCCCACTTCCTGACCTCCCTTCTCTGGTACTTCTAGCTGTCTCTCTCTCTCCACCCTGCACACCAAGATAAAATATCTACTGCTGACCAGATGTTACTAAAAAGTTCCTGACTAAAACATACACACAACATTCATATGATGTTTCATGTTCATCTTTAGCTGAAATCATATTCATGCTTGTTACCAGAAGAGGCTTAAAGCTACTGTAATGACTCGAGGAGAGAATAACACTTTGTATGGCGCGTGGACTTTCTAGTCCATGCTTGTCTTCCAGAAGAAGATGGCTGCAGGACGGGTTTGTGCTGAGTTTGGACATTCAGTGCAGTCTGAGTTGTAGCTGATGGGGGTTGCAGCTGTACGCTGCTCGTTCCTCTGGGGGGATGATGTCATAGTCTGGAGGGGAGATGTAGAGATTACATTGGGCTTCAACTAACAGTTGCTCACTTCACTGCACTGCATTCATAGTCAGTAAACCTACGTGCATACAACTTTGTTAAAGTTTTCTTCACACTTCATTCTTCAGTTTACAATGAACAACTTAAAAATACAGATTCCTACATGGTTCCTAGCTTCAGTTTATGGTTTTAGGAAAAGCCTTTCATTAGTAAAAGACTTCCACAGTCTGCAAACTTTAAAAAGGTGCTGACACATCCGATTTCTGAAGGTGATTCATCCATTTAGGGAACCAAAGGTGGTTAATCATGCAAAATAACTCTTTCTGGCACCTTTTTTTATGTGCATGTGTACATGTTTTTGATGAGTCTTTCGCAAATATGGAAATATTTTAAGCCTGTTATGGAGGACGAAAACAAAGGTGATAAAGCAATCAGTAGTAAATCTGAGCACAAGGCAACCTCCATATTTAGTTATCTGCAAGAAAAGCTTGAGATTTCTGAGTTCAGTCATCCACTGTTTCTTCCTCTACCTCTCTGACTAATCTCTCTAATGTGGATCCTTCAGCTTTTTCTTTCCTCCTGCCACCAAACTTCCCCTACAGGAATGTGCTAACGAGATTTTATGCCACCCACTTCCTAAGGAGATTTAAACACCAGACCTGGTGACTGAGAAACGTTCTGAGATTGAACCCGTCACTTGGACTAAATCACTGCAGTTTAGGCAAAGCAAAACTGATTCATTAAGCGGATGTGTATGTGGTTGGGAGCACAGTCTGAAAAGCCACCAAGAAACATCTGAATCATCACATCTAAAGGATTGACAGCATTTGCTGAGAGAATGGGGTAAATTAAAGAGTGTCCGTTTTTGTTGTTTTAGTTAAAAGCAAATATTTGTTTTATTAAAAGCGGCATGACGTGCAAAATCCCTCCAAAGGAAAAACATCCAGAACTGAAAGAAGGGCGTCTTGTGTATTAGCACCTAAATGAATTAACCACCCCCCCATTTCAACTCCCCTGGGGAAGGGTGTAGGAAAATGAGCAGACGGAAGGATGGGCTTTTGTGGTGGTGGTGGGGGCGGGTGGGTGACATCTGAGCTAACTCCTGACTCAAACTCCAACAGCTGGCCCAGAGACTGAGGGTCTCTGAATCATGTGTCAGAGTGTTCTCCATGTGATGTCATCATTATCATGAAGGGCTGGCAGTATTTGTGATGTGCGTCTCATGTCTTTACCTCAAGGATATGACAGGTTCTTTAACATGTTAAACCTTTCTGTGTCATTTTAATTAAATGCACCGCAAACCTTTCAGCACAGTAATTCCCACTGAGAGAGACAGAGCAGCTCAGTTTTGAAATGAAAGGGTGCTGATATCAGGACTGGTCTCTACTGGTTGCCCCAGCCTGACAAACCCAGCAAATAAGGGACACATGCATGCAGGCAAAATGCACCTAGACATAATGCCTTCGTCCAGGTTTTTCCAAGGTCTGCCATTGAAAAGCTTATACATGTTTTAAGCTTAGACACAAAAATGTTGTTCTTTATTCCTCATTTGTATTGTTTTTCACAATTTCCTTCATATCAACTAACATTTTCTTTCCCACAAAAGTACACGTTCGATTTTCCCACATGCAAATCTTTTGTTTACTAGGATTTGTCTCTCTCCCCCCGTCCCCCTCCCTTAGGGGTTGATGGTTACCTCAGTTTGACTTTATCTAGCCACTTAGCAGGGCAGGGAGATACAGTTTCAGCTCTTGGTTTGGTTAATTGGTTTCAGATGGGTATAAAGAACAGAGGCCTAGAGCCCTCAGGGATCAGCCTATCTCTAACACAGCAAAAGCTTACTCTGAGATCACTCACTGCAGGTCTACCTGCTGTGTATCCACCATTACTCTGAATGCTTTAAATAGAATTGCATGAATTGAGCAATATACTTTGAAAAAGTTTGGATGGCCGAGTACTGAGTACTGAATACATCTCAAATGTATTCAAAGTGTGTAAAGTGTAAAGTGTCCATTCTGTCAATTCTGTGAACAGCACAAAATTGTTCTCTGCATTTCACCCATTCACCAAGTGAAGCAGCCAGGAATGCAGCACCTGGGGAGTAGTGTGTGGAGACGGTACATTTACATTTTCATTTACGGCATTTAGCTGATGCTCTTATCCAGAGAGACATACATCAGTGCTCAAGTAGTCCACATCTGTTTCTTAAACCTGTAATGCTAAACTTAAGTCAACATCCACTATTCAACCTAGTTACTGCACACTCGGTACACCTAAACACCTTTCAAACGATACCTAAACAACACCTGTCAAAGAAAGTCAGAAGTTACAACTTTTTTTTTGTGGGGGAGGAAGCGAATTGAGAGGTTTCCCAAATTGAGAGGTATCTTCCTCCGTGGTGCTACTAGTGGTCCTGGGGTTTAATCCCATGCTACTTTTTAATATAACACATTCAGAATACTCCATATATCATTTAGCATGTATCTTGACAATGCACTTAGGACATAGGAGAAAAGAAGCAACTTTATTTATATAGCACCTTTCAGACAACTCAAAGCGTTTTACAACAAATGACAGAAAAATGAAATGATAATAAAATGTAATAAAACTAATAATAAGAATAGTAATAGAATAAGAGAAATGATGAGAAGAAACAGAAATATATCAGTGGCTATTATGGGACTGTGCATGTGTGGAAAATAGGATCATTTAACTGTTTTTTTGGTTTTTAGTTTTTGTTAAGTTGCAACATTTTAAAAAGTTTTGGTTACATTATGAGGGCTGGTGAGTAACTGTTGGCTCCTCCCACAGAATACAGAGCTCAAGTAAAAACTGTGCCAACCCTGGCGCTTGGGTGAGAGAGGGCGTGGCCTGAGTAAGAAGAGAAGAGTGGTGGTGAGTTGGAGGAGTTCAGAGACTCTACAGCTTCAGCTCCGGCAGCAGATCCCTCAGTGTCCTCAGTCTCTCCCACAGCCAAGGAAGAGGCTTTTCCCGCTGCTGTGGAGGTTTTCTTTCGTCTGTACCCGTGAATATGAGCGGGGGGCGTGTGGCCGCGGTGCTGGCCGTGGCTCTACTGGCGGTGAGCGAGGTGAGCTCTATGCCCAAAACTGCGGAGAAAAGAAGGAGGCAAGCCCAGGAGCACTCTGCTTCCATCGTGTCTCAAGGTGGGTTAACCTGTGCCACTCGTTTCTTTCTCCTATTCAGAACTGTTGGCTTACTTTTCATTCACTTTTTCGCCTGGTGAACACTTTAAAGTTGTCAAATATCGCTTTACCAGCAATGTGTTCAGCTGTTAACTGGTTCCATTCAGTCTGGAGATTGTGCTTAATGTTTGTACCTACTGTTTGTAATACTTCTTTACTTTTGAGTAAACTTATTTTCTGTTGCATGTTGCAACAGACCAAAAGATTTTAAAGACGGAAGAATAAAACCTGGCAAACTTTAGTTCCCATGGTGGTTGTAGCAAGATGAGCAAGTTTGTTTTTTTACGAGTACTTTTATAAGAGTAATTTGTTTTTTACTGGATACATGTTTGTTTTTGAGTAAGAAAGTTTGAGTTATTTTTATTCATTGTTTAGTTACTCTTGAGTGACTGCTTCTGGGTGTAAGTCATAGCTCATGAGTGGGGAAAAAAAAGGCTTTTTTATGCTGTGTCCTCCACAGATGGCTGTATAGAATACGGACAGTTTTATGGAGTGGGTCAGCAGTGGGAGCGTACATATCTGGGCAGCGTACTACTCTGCACTTGTCGTGGAGTGGCTGGAATTAAGTGTAAAACTAAACCTGAGGGTAAGTTTTTGTAATCGCAGAAGCTTGCTGAGTTCAGATTTACTGTGGAAAATGGCTTGTGTGCTCCGTTTGTGCTTTCGTAAAGCATCTCTGAAATGCGAATGTAAAAATGTGTGTTCAAATGGACGAATGTTGTTCATGTCTAACTCAGCTGAGGAGACCTGCTATGATAAAGTGAATGCTCGCTCATATCGGGTGGGAGAGACCTATGAGAGGCCAAAAGACGGGATGATCTGGGATTGCACATGCATTGGCTCTGGCAAAGGGAAAATCAGCTGCACTATTGCAAGTGGGTACAATGAAAGTTTCTTGTAATGCTATACAGTGACATACTGAAGTTTGGTCCCAGTGCAGTTTATTTACTTGCTTTTATTCCTTTGTAGACCGCTGTCATGAAGGGGGTAACTCTTATAAGATTGGAGACACTTGGAGGAGGCCCCATGACACTGGAGACTACATGCTGGAGTGTGTATGTTTGGGTAATGGAAAAGGAGAGTGGACCTGCAAACCTGTTGGTAAGAAACTCTAATGCTGAGGTTATGGAGACAGTAAAGATTAATTTCTGAAAGTTGAAAGATATGGCCTTTTCAAGATTCTGATTCTCATCAAGATTAATTATCAGTAAATAAAAGTTAGGAAACTTCAAGCTGAGTCCAAAACTAGGCTTAATATGGATCTCACAAACCAGCCTTCAATTCATTAAATTAATATCCTCCTGTCTTTCACTCTCTTTGCCCATTAGCTGAGCGTTGCTATGACAATGCAGCTGGCACTTCTTACGTGGTGGGTGAAACCTATGAGAAGCCCTACCAGGGCTGGATGATTGTGGACTGCACTTGTCTGGGAGAAGGAAGTGGACGCATCACTTGCACATCTAGAAGTAAGGAAAATCTATGCAGGGCCAAACACCTTTTAAAATTGTTTTTTAACAGTCAGACCCACACATACTACTTCTCTCGGTCTCTGTCCAGCTGGATCTCACTTTAATTATTCCCTAAAAGCCATTACCGCTAAAACCCATTGGCATCACATCTGGGCTGTAGGCATACTTCTAGCAGTTTAATGAAGAAGGGAAACATTCAGCTCTCTAGCATATAATTTTAACTATGTGCTGGAAAACGTCTGCTCGTACTTCGTTAATGAGCAGTAATGCACATTTTGTCAGCCTTCTTTGACTGGTGTTAAAACATTTGAATGTGTGTTTGGTGTTTTTAGACCGCTGTAATGACCAGGACACACGCACATCTTACCGCATTGGGGATACATGGACTAAGACAGATACTCGGGGAAACATCTTGCAGTGTTTGTGCACTGGTAATGGCAGAGGAGAGTGGAAATGTGAGAGACATGCCTCCTTACACACTACTGGGCTAGGTAAGGTCTGCTTGCAGAAAAGGAGGGAACTCTAACAATAAAGTTGCTGGTTATTTGTGCATTGTCCTGTTGTTTTGACATTTCTATATAAAATTAATTTACTGTGCCATGAATCCTTATTAGGTGTAAAACTGAATATTTTTCTGTGTGGCTTGCCAGAAACTAATGAACTATAAATCTAAAGAATGTGCATATGGTGTTATTTATTTGACAGTTTTATTAACTATTGTGTTGAAAGTATAATTAAAGCTACAAAATATGCATGATAACAAATATACAGAATTATTTCCCTGTAGGTCCCCAAAAAACAACCTGGCCAGTAGCAGACAACAAATGTTAATCATGTGTACTCACGCTTTGTTTTTGGCTTATCCAGGTACTGGTTCTCGAGTGGTCACAAATGTGCAGCCGGCTGTTTTCCAGCCTGTGCCTCTCCCAGTGACTCCTGTTGAAGGAAACTGTCTGACAGACTCAGGTGTGTCGTACACTGTCGGAATGCGCTGGATGAAGACTCAGGGCAGCAAACAGATGCTGTGTACTTGCCTCGGCGGTGGCGTCAGCTGTGAAGAGTGGGGTCAGTTTCTTCACTTAATAAAACCAAATGATTTGCTTTATGTTGGATAGCCCATTTATAATGCAGTGCACACTTTTAAACATGATTGTTAAGGTCCTCTAGTGTGTTCATTTTAACCACTATTCAATAAAAACGTTTTTACATGTGCTCATCTGTTTGCTTTATAGCTGGTCATTCTCAGGTTTATGGGGGTAACACAAACGGCCAGCCTTGTGTGTTCCCATTTGTATCAATGGGCAAGACCTTCTACTCATGCACCTCAGAGGGACGAAGCGATGGGCAGCTCTGGTGCAGCACCACCTCAGACTTTGAAAAAGACCACAAGTACTCCTTCTGCACAGAAAAGAATGGTAAGAAACCTGAAGTAACATGAGTTGTATCTACCGTGCTAACTGTACACTCTTTGTGAGGAGTTTCCTCTTGATTCTCATCTTGTGATCCATGATTTCTTTTACAGTTTTGGTCACAACCAGAGGAGGAAATTCTAATGGTGCCCTGTGCCAGTTCCCTTACCTATATAATGGCCGTAACTACACAGACTGTACTGCTGATGGACGCAGAGATGGCATGAAGTGGTGTGGTACCACCTATAACTATGATGGAGAACAGAGGTTTGGCTTCTGTCCCATGGCTGGTTAGTGCTAGTAACATTTTATTCTGAGCTTTAAATAGAAAAGAGGCTAAAGGGAAATTCTGCTTATTTTTACATTTACTGTATAACAATGTTTGAGGGGTTTTTTTTTAACTGAAGTCCATTAAAGGGTTATGAGATGTGTAACTATTGAAAATGTAGTTATGATGAGTTCTTTGCAGAGATGGTATAGGGGTCATGATGTCTACAATGCAAATATATATAAACTGTCATTCATGTCTTTGTCATCATGTAAAAATGCTAAATCTTTGAAGGTCTTTGCATGGTAAAGTCCTGTATGTTTTCACATCTTCACACTGAATGTACTCAAAAAAATCATATTTTAGGCAAAACCTTTTCTTACAACTTTCTTAAAACAAAACTAAGGCATCAGGCAGCATATTCAGAACCATTTCATGTAGCAACTTTCCATGGGTCCTTAAACACTTTGGACGTCTGGTTCGAATCACCTCTGCTGTGTACAATTCTGACACAGCGAGTTTCTCTAGAACAGTGCTTTTCCCATCAAACTGCTCTGAAAGTTGTTTATTTATATTTTAACTTTAATTATGGAAAGAACAAACAAGATCTCCTTCCCACCCCTCCACCAACACAAAAACGGGACATTTCAATAGAGACTAATCATACATACAGCACAATGGACTTGTGTTTCACCAGCTATAACATAAACTCATTATGCAATTTTTGTATCTCTGGTGACAAAATTTGTAAAGTGTGGCCAAGACTAAAACATGCTAATACCGGTCACTCTTGTGAGTTTCCACACCTTTTCTTAATTAACATAGTTAGAGATATGATGGCTATCATTATGTGTATTATCTTGCTCCCAATTCTTTGGTCCCTAATACTGTCATAAAATGGAAGACCAAATAAGAGTTAAGAAGAGGATGCCAGAGTGTAGAACAAAGGAGGAGCCAGTCCCTATCCAGTCACATTTACATACCTGCAGAGTGGTGTCTTTAAAGGCTCTTTATGACTTCGAAGTGCTAATTAGGAGGAGCCAGCCAGGATCTAGCAGTCCTTTTGAAATTTGATTTATTGATGGGATCTGTTTTGTGCTTTTAGATCTTTATCTCTTTTTTGTTTTTGTATGTTTGTATGGGCTAGGGAGTGGTGAGTTGTTTTTTTTGTGTGTGAGACTACTCAAAAGATACATTTAATGCTGCTTGCTAAAAAAGTGATTTGCAAAAAAAAAAATAGTTCTACATTTCTAAATTCTGGCAAAGTCTTTGAAAAGTCTGTTCTTTGTCTGAACCATCTGAAGTTTAAAATGAGTACCGTTTAACAAGCATTTTCACTCATAGAGTAATTAAAACAGGAGCCAAATTAGAAAGGGTCTCTGGCTGGAGTACCTTTTTTAAGAGTATAGTGGTTAGTTGTAGCCCCACAGCTGTTCTGGTGTTCAGACAGAAAGAGTCTGGCTTGCACTGCATCATTGTGGGGCTGGCTGGAGTCCAGGACAGCTGCTCTCAGATCGGTGGTCTCCTTTTTCAGCTCCCTCTCTCTTTTTTGGCCTTGGCATCTTTTACCAAATCTCATCAACTCATTTTCATTAACCCAGTAGGTCAATCACTGATTTTGTAACGGTGAGGACATTCTGAAAGAGCACTCTGACCACCGTGGGTTTTAATTTGGAGGGTTTCTTTGTATTAAATTTGTAATTTTACTGTTCTTTACTTGTAAACACAGTAAAAAAATAAATAAATAAAAAAGTGGTCCATTTGTAGACTTTTTTTATCCAAGGTGAATAATTAGCCCTCTTATTCATGTTGCATCAAGGTCTTAATAAGGCACTCATCACCAGTATAAATTCTTTCTCTTTCAGCCCATGAGGAAGTATGCACCACCAGTGATGGAGTGATGTATCGTGTGGGAGATCAGTGGGACAAACAGCATGATGTTCTTGGTCACATGATGCGCTGCACATGTGTAGGGAATGGCCGTGGGGAATGGAGCTGTATTGCCTATTCACAGCTTAAAGGTAAGTTCACCTTGCCCTCATGAGTGAAGGCGTTAAGAGTTCTTTGAGTGAAGCCACTGAAGAACCATTTTAGTTCCCACAAATAGCCAGTTTTGTAAATGAAATATGTTTGTGTAGAGAGTCTTCACATTAAGACATTTTAAAAATTGATGTTGTCCCTAAAAACTGTGTGTTTTGGCTTTTTTGTAGTGTATTAATTCTGTGGCTTTTTTCAGACCAGTGTGTTGTAGATGGTCTAACATATGAAGTAAACCAAACATTCACTAAGCGCCATGATGAGGGATACATGATGAACTGCACCTGCTTTGGCCAGGGTCGTGGCCGCTGGAAGTGTGATGCCATTGGTAAGTTTGAGAGGAACATGTAATCATGTAGGGGAAAGAATTGAATCTTAACATGTTCAGTAGTACCAGAATCCAGGTTAGGGCTTGCAGTGCTGAATTTGTTTCCTTTCAAGTATTAGAATGTCTGGAATGCCATTCCTTGCCTTCAGGTTTAAACTTATTTATGCAGGACTTTCTAATAGCAAATAGCTCATTTAATGACTGACTAATGACCCAGCACTCATTTCCTTTTAAAGACCAATGCCAGGAGCCGGAGACCAGAGTGTTCTATCAGATTGGAGAGTCCTGGGACAAGGTCATCCATGGAATCCATTACAGGTGTTCTTGCTACGGCAATGGAATTGGAGAGCTGAGCTGTGAGCCCCAGCAGTCCTTCCCTGGTGAGTGAACCACATATTCTACAAAAGAGACCTAATGAAGCATGTGTACCCACACACCATGCATATAAGTTATGCTGAACACAGCAGTAAGTAGTCCTGCGGGCTTTGGTGAGGAGAGCATTGGAAGTCAAAAGGTTCCAGATGTTTAAAGTAGAACAGATAGAGACTGTTGCTTGCCTTCTCTCTCAGGTGTTGGATGGAGGTCTTGTTGTCGGGTGCTAGATGAGGATTTTCTCTGTCTTTATGTGACCTTTTTACTACTTTTAACAAATGATTGTCCTTTAGAGGTGTTGTTTGAAAATGGCGCTTTGGGCTTTAACTTGCACTCGCTCATGCCTCCATTTGTTTGTGCCTGTGCCTCTTTGTTTGTCTCTTGGTCTTTGAAGTTGGACAAAGACAAATACATTCAGTTAACCGTTGTCTCGTTTACCCCCTACTGCTCTTTTGTTCTTTGTTTGCTTGACTCTGTGTCAGCATGTAGCGGTTGTTTGTGGAGATTTGTAGAGAGCAACGAGAGAGACTCTGCACTGCTTCAGCATCTGTGAAGTCTTTTAATTGTGTAATTCTGGTTGTTAACAGTTTTAGTTTTTATAGTCAGAATGTTAATTAAACAGCGTATGCCCTTATCTTAATCTTAGTCCGACAGGCCTTTTTAAGCTCTTTTCAGGATATCTGTCTGGTAAAAGCTAACGAAATCTACATTTAAGGCTTAGCAAAGGAACTGCATTTAAGCTATGCCAAGAATGCTTCAGAGACCTGTACAGGGTCAGAAGAGCGTTCTGTGCTCCGTCTGAGTGCAGGGGACCCCAGAACAATAACTCTGCTTAATCACATGCAGCTGTGTGAGGGCTGAGAATGGTGCAGGCTAGTCTTATGTAGGCTAGTGGAATTCATCACAGACTAAGTAGGATTCATATGCTGTATACACACTAACCAGTGGGCTTTCATAGCCGTAATTCAAAGAAATGGAGACCATATTTGAATGGGAGAACGTTACAAAATGAATATATTTTTTTGTTTCATGGGAAGATGGGTTTCAATTTGGTTGTCAAAACACTGAGGAATTTACCACCTCAGAAAAAGCAAGAGTTTGGACACCAGATAGAAATCAGTCATTTATATGTAAAAGTAAATAAGTGTTTCTTTGAACAGAGTAGGTTGTGTGTTTGTTTAGATATTTTGGTTCAGCAAATTTGAAAGAGCTTTTTTTTGCTGGGTATTGAAACCTCGACAACTATAGAGAGAGAACTCTTACACAAGTGCCAGTCATGTGTGAGTGCTAAAACCTTGGTAAGAATCTCGCAGATCTGTGTCAAGTTTCCCGTTTCAGCTTTATCCTCAAATCATATGGCAAAGCATAGTGACACCTTTTGAACTTTTTCACTGTTCTGCAGTGATTCTGGACTTTAGATCTGTAATTGATGACATAAATCCTCCTGTTTTAATACACATTTGATTAAATGTCCAGCTACAGTGTAGTTTGACCTTACAAATCCACAAACTTTGTACAGACTTATAAGTTTAAAGAAACTGATAACTGTGTTCATGTTTTATGACTTTGAAACAAGAAAGGAGAAACTCATATCTTAGCCATTTTTGCAGGTGGTAACCGTCCAGTCCAGGTGATTATTACAGAAGCTGGCAACCAGCCCAACTCTCACCCCATCCAGTGGAACGCCTCACCTTCTGCTCACATAACCCAGTACATCCTCAAGTGGAGACAGGTCAGTCTTTTTTAAACCTGGGAAAGGATGGATGATTTAGTGTAGTGTGTTTGCACCTCTGAATAAGTGTGTGCTAAGTGCTGTTATTTTTTTTGCAATAGAAAAACACTCATACACCATGGAGGGAGGTCACTCTTCCAGGTCATCTGAACTCTTACACTATTGCTGGCCTGAAACCAAACATCATCTATGAGGGTCAACTCATCAGCATCCTACGATTTGGGCGTAGAGAGGTCACTCGCTTTGACTTCAGCACCACCTATGGCTCCTGTGAGTATTCCCTATGTGTGCATGTGTTAAACTTGCGTAATTCCATAATTGTTTATTTACAAACCCGTGTGGCCTATATAGAACCATTTTTATTCCTCTTCCAGTGGAGACAACTGAAGGGGTAACGACTCATCCGCCTCAAGTTGTTGACACCTCAGAGTCTGTGACTGAAATTACCTCCAGCAGCTTTGTTATCTCCTGGGTGTCTGCCTCCGACACGGTGTCTGGTTTCAGAGTGGAATATGAGCTCACTGAGGATGGAGCCCAGCCAGGACAGCCAATCGTCTTGGGTCAGTTTTCTCATCCTTGAGAATTAACTGCAAAATTGTTAATTGTTGGTATAATATTAGTAGGTGGCGCATGGTAAAAAGATTTGTTTTCGTAATTATTCACTTACTAAGATCTTCTGAGGATATTATCAGTACATAAAGAACTCTGTCCAATTACTTGTTTCATTAAAAAGAGGTTTAGAAGTGGCTCCCAAGAGGCATAGCTCTCTAAGATTTCTCTATATTGTTAGGAAATTCCAAGTTTAAGTCCTTTTAGTGCTGTGAGTCCAAGAGAGCATGCCTGTTGTCCTAAATTGGAAATGTTTTGATAACATTTCTAAAAAAGGGGCACATTTGTTCTGCTCCTTGTTCTGCATGGTAGACCTGGAGGAATTGTAATGTACTCTAATAAAATGTGTTACTTGCAGACCTGCCACATACGGCTACATCTGTGAACATCAGTGAGCTGCTGCCTGGCAGGAAGTACACTGTCTATGTGTATGAAGTCACTGATGAAGGTCAACCCAACCTGATCTTCAACACCTCCCAGACAACAGGTATGTTATAGGTTTTTATATGTGTACGCATAGACATACATAAAGTGTACAGATACTAAGTTTCTTTGTGAATCTCAAGATCTCAAAATTTTGATTTATGATGTGCTATTAACTACTAGTATTGCATAGGCTTATCTTCTCACCTCTCTCACTACAGCGCCAGATGCTCCCACAGATCACGAGGTTGAGGATGTGGGTGAGACCTCAATCAGAGTCAGCTGGTCTAAACCTGTGGCTCCAATCACAGGTGTGCATTGTGTGCTTCAAATGTAAAACATGCGTAATGTCATGCAGGTGATAAGAAAACATTTGAAATGGCTAATTTTGTGTCTATAGGCTATCGTGTGGTTTACACTCCATCCATCGAGGGCAGCTCTGGCAGCACTGAGCTGACTCTGCCTGACACAGCAACTTCTGTGACCTTAAGTGACCTTAGACCAGGCCTGCTGTACAACATAAGCATCTTCGCTGTGGAGGAGAACCTGGAGAGTGAGCCAGTGTTTGTGCAGGTCAACACTGCAGGAGAGCCACTGCCAGGTATGTGGTTATAACACATCTGTGGGAGACTTGACACTTACGATACACCACAAACAATCAAACTAGTGAACTGATATACCCAAGGGAGAAATGGACAAGCTCCGTGAAGTGGGGGATTATTTATTTTGGATCCGGATGAAGTTTGGATGATCTCTTTTGTAGAGGTCTCCAGGACCTTTTGTAGACGGCTACGTTCCAAGGTTTTTTTCCTTTTCGAAACACCATGAGGATATGGGGACAGCATAAACTCTTCTGTCTGTCACACAGTCCCTTAAAGATATTCCTCATGATGCTTTTAAAACATTTTAATAAAAAGAGGCAAGTGTTGCAATTTGATTAAGATGTCTGAAAATGAACAGTGGAAAACTTTACTGGAAACTGTCTTATGTCATCAAAACAATAAATGTCGCTCTTATTTTCGTTTGAATAAGTTTAGATATTTTTTTGGGCAAACCTGAGATTATATGACCATTATTGGGCAGAGCTAGCAAATATGAGTCTAAATGCTTGTGCATCCTAATAAGGTAATTTGTTGCACTAGAAAATATTTACTGTTTTTATCTTGTTTAGTGGTACAAAGTTTGCTCAACAAAGTATGCTCAAGTACTCCATGCCATTTGTGCAGCCTCACTTTTTCTTCCTGATGTCAGATGTCAGTTCAAGGCTACATAAGAAAAACCCAATGTGACACCAGTAGTGTGTTTGAATTCTTTTCTTCAGTTGGGAGAGTTTTATTGTACAGTAAACACAAAGAAATTACAGGTTGAGGGTTAAGACCTTGTTTGGAGGAAGTGTAGTGTTTAAAAATGGAACTACGTATTTTTAGATAATTTATAATTTGAGGATTTTGAAAGGTAATTCATGTTTGGTTCTATTTTAGTTCTCCAGCTTTTCACTTAGCAGATTTTACCATTCTGTGCTGTTTACAGTATCATTTACAGTCTTTAATCTGACAGTCATTGTATCTGACCATGTTGCCACTCTGTCTAACCGCAGAAGAAATCCCATCTCCGACCGACCTACAGTTCTATGAGGTTTCTGACTCAAAGATCACCATCACCTGGACTGGCCCTCCAACAGACGTATCAGGGTTCCGTGTCTCTGTAGCGCAGGTTGGCTCTGATGGTTTGACCGAACGAGAGACGCAGCTCCCCGTCACTCGCAACGCCTATGCTGAGGTTTCCCCACTATATCCGGGAACCCTCTATCGTTTCTTTATCTTTGCCCTAAAGGGAGGAGAGGAGAGCGAGCCTCTGGTTGGAGAGCAGGCTACCAGTAAGTAGAACAAGAAATAGTGGCGTGGTGCTGATGTGGATACCCCACAAAAAATAAGTGGTTGTATTATAGAGATTTTGTTACTTTAACATAAAATGCAAGCAACAATGTATTTGCTCTCAGCATAATGTCAGTCACAAACCTTGTTATGAGTTCACCCGATGTTGCGTGTTGTCATCCGTTTAGAAAGATTGTTGGTGGATTTATCATAACTCATAGTTTTCATTTGTAGAACTTCCTCTCCATCTTGCATGGTTAGACCTTAGAGTATTTCCTCTTTTGTTTGCACAGAACCTGATGCTCCCACCAACATCCGCTTGTCCAATGTGACTGAGGACAGTGCTCTGATCATCTGGTCGGCTCCCAGAGCTCAGGTCACAGGTTACAGGCTCTTCCTGACCGTGGAGGGCTCAAGCCCCAAGCAGCTGCGGATCCCTGCCCGTCTGACCCAGTACACTCTTCTGAACTTGCAGCCAGATAGAGCATACACGGCCACGCTGCACTCAGAAAAGAACAATGTGATCAGCGAAGGAGCTGTAACAACCTTCAGGACCTGTGAGTTTTAAACTCCACGCAAAAGTTTAATAAACATTCTGTTTGTGCACGTTGAGTCATAATTTTGTGTGCATAGGGATTCTCTACGTAGAATTTCAAATATCAGTACACGCAAAACACATTTGGAACAGATTTATATCCGATTGCCCAAACCACATCAGGACGTATTCTGAGAATTTCAGCCATATGTTATACAAGTGTAAATACATCCATTTTTTCCAACCACATTTGGCAACTGCAATTCCCAATACTGTTAGTGACATCTCTTGCTGTTCTGCCATGGGAAAGGGACCACCCCCTGTTTTGATTAATGTCTACCTCACTTCACCTTACCATTATTCACTGGAAGTCATTGTTGTGTTATGGGTTTATTTTGAACCATGTAGTGTTTTAATGCAACTGACTGAATATGCATTTGATTACCAAGTTTATTACCAATAAATTCTTATCAGAATTCAATCCAGATGTCATGTGACATGACCAGAGAAGAAAATATTTCTGGTTCTTTTAGATTGTTCACATAATGCACTTTCTAATAGACAAGGACTAGACTGTTTTTTTTCCCTTCCTCTAAACTTAACATTGGGTTTCTTTACTGTCCCCTTGTAGCCTTGCCAATGGGAAGTGCTCCTCGTTTCAGCACTGATGTCACAGACACCTCCATCGTCATCTCGTGGAGTCCTGTGCCGAAAATTGCATATAAGGTATTCTTTCTTCAATCATAGCAAAGATGTGGACATGACAAATATGTATATAGTTACCTAATTTGAAAATTCCAACTGTTATTTATATGGTCTTAAAATATTATAGGTGTGGGTTTTTTTGGTTTTTTTGTTTGTTTGTTTGTTTGTTTGTTTTTTTCTTCCTGTGTTATTTTTTGAAGATAGTTTTATTTTTTTTATTTTATTTTTTTTCTTAATGGCAACAGTTTTAAGAAAGTTTACCTTTCACCTCTAGGTTAACTTTAACACACTACCATTCTTACTTTATTATGCCTCTCCTCAGTTGACAGTAAGGCCCAGTCAAGGTGGAGAGGCCCCCAGGGAGGTGACCTCTGACTCAGGCAGCATCTATATCTCAGGCCTGACCCCTGGTGTGGAGTACACCTACAGTGTCCAGCCAGTCATCAATGGACACGGGCATGGTAGCCCCATCACGCGCCGGGTCACCACACGTAAGACTGCAGAGACGGCATGTCCTGCTTTTGTTCACTGGAAAGAGATTTATTAGTGTAGCATATGTTTGTTAGCCAAGGGGGAAATACATTTGTCTTGCTGCAGATACTGGCATGTCATGAAAGTACCTTTCACACTTCAGGTTTGTCTCCACCTACTGATCTCAACTTGGAGACTAACCCAAACACCGGGGAGCTGACGGTTCATTGGAATGAAGCCAAAACCCCAGGTAAGCACTATGCTCTCCAAAGTTTCTCTCTTTTATTGCATGAGGGTTACATATAGCCTTTTAGTTCTTTTCCAGTGGACAGTGTCATACAGCGCAGCGTAGTTACAAATCTGTTCTGTTTGTTGCCATTGTGGAAAAGCACTATTACAACTATTGCAAATGGGAGAGATTTGTGAAGGGCGATAGTTTTCTTTATACAATTCCATATTTTCAAGTGCAAGCTTTTTTCTATTTGATCCTTTTGTAACCATTTCTGTGTCTCACTCTTCAGATATCACAGGCTACAGAGTGGCATGCACTCCCACTAAGGGGCAGCAGGGCAACTCCGTAGAAGAGTTTGTAAAGGCAGGCCAGACTTCGTGCACTCTGGAGAACCTGAGCCCCGGAATAGAGTACAATGTCAGTGTGTTTACAGTGAAGGATGATATGGAGAGTGTACCCATCTCCACCACAGTCACTCCGGGTATGTGTTACAACTGTTCAGCGCAAAATCAAACCATTATGAGTGCCAACTTGATTTGGTACTATAACTACTTAACCTTTCAAATGTTGATGGATGCAGCAATGCTGATGCATCCTATGACTGATCCCTGATTGATTCAGAAATCAACATTTATGTATTATTCAGCCACTGGTGTAAGGTCAAAAGTTGACCATAAATCAGACTTTATGATGTCTTTTTTTGCTGACAATAAAAGACATTGAAAATGAAAATAAACTAACATTACTGTGATGTAAAAAAGTGATATGACATTAATACATTAATACAATACAAACTTCAATGGAGTAGGGTTTTGCCTTACTTTATTG
Source organism: Bryconaethiops microstoma (assembly GCA_037577275.1). Taxonomy (NCBI): domain Eukaryota; kingdom Metazoa; phylum Chordata; class Actinopteri; order Characiformes; family Alestidae; genus Bryconaethiops; species Bryconaethiops microstoma. The sequence goes on along the minus strand of JBBJLS010000002.1, from coordinate 18,927,439 downwards.
TAAATTCTGATTTAAACCTTTTTTATTAATGGTACTGTTTTCATATCACTTAGCAATAATGCCTTGTGCCATGGTTCACTTTCACTTTGCACATCCTGAACCATGAGATGTGTGTTGTTTAACTCTTTCCTTTCTGTCTCTGTGTTTGGACTACCCTTCCTATCTGCACTGCCACTGTTAACACTGTAGACGTGCCCCAGCTAACAGACCTCCACTATATCAATGTTACTGATTCTACGATTGGTCTTACCTGGAGTCCTCTTAATTCCACTACCATAACGGGCTACCGCATTACGGTGATGGCTGCGGGTGAAAGCGTTCCTATCTTTGAGGACTTTGTAGAACCCACTACAGGTTTCTACACTGTGTTTGGCCTTGAACCTGGTATTGACTATGACATCAGTATCATCACTGTGACGGAGAATGGAGAGAGTGAGCCAACCACCATCACACAGCAAACAGGTAAGCATGTCTGTGTTATAACATAAACATTACATTTATCGTATATTACATATGTACATGTACATAAAATATGTTCTTTTACACACACAAACACATATACACACACATACACGTGTGTGTGAAAACCAGTTTCACTTTTGACTTTTCTGCATTTTATGTTAAAACAATCCTTTTTTCATTGTTTTATTTTTCACCTTCTTTCTCAGCTGTTCCTGCTCCGACTCGTCTGTCATTCAGTAACATTAACACTAACAATATGACTGTGAGCTGGACTGCCCCCAGTGTCCCTAGGCCGGGTGAGATTGATCGCTATGTCATTCGCTATCACCCAGTTGATGACGAGGATGACATTATTGAACGCAACGTGGATGGAAACTCCCATAGTGTTGTTCTTCGCCGTAAGTAAGCTTCTTCCAGATTGTTAGTTATTCTTGATATTATTTGTTGTTCTTACTCTCCTGTCTCTTTGCTTGTGTGTCCGCAGACCTGCTGCCCAACACTGAGTACCTGGTGAGTGTGTTCTGTGTCTATGAAGAAAGAGAGAGCTCACCTGTGATCAGCACTCAGAGAACCGGTGAGTCTTTAGTGTGGAAACTGTAGTATCTAATTCAGATTTGGTAGACATGTGAACAGCCATTTTCTTTTAGTTTGACCCAGTTATTTTTATTTTATCTTCTTTGTGCTACAGTACTGGATTCCCCAGTTGGCCTGCGTTTTTCTGAGATCAACACGAACTCCTTCACCGTGCATTGGCAGCCTCCTCAGGCCATCATCTCTGGCTACCATATACGCTATCAAATGACAAGTGGAGGCCGCTCTAAGGAGGAGAGGCTGCCCCCTTCAAGAAGCCACTTAACACTGACCGGTCTTACCCCTGAGACGGAGTACATCATCAGCATATATGCTGTTAGTGGCTCCCACGAGAGCCAGCCACTTACTGGAACCCAGTCCACTAGTATGTTAGTTCTGTCTGTGCATACTGCTGTATCTGTCTTCATTGTTTCTGGTTGGATATTTGAGTGGGACAGGCAAATGAAGGCTTAAGCTTAACAATTTTATATAGAGCAGGTGTGGAGAGCTAGGGTGAGAAGTTCAGTATAGTTTGCTGATTTCCCTGCTCAAACATGCCATCTAAACCTACTAATTAACTAATGAATTGATTCAAGTGTGTCTGAGCAGGAAAATCCTGTGCGGGAATTTGGTCTTCAAGGACCAGAGTTTCCCCAGCCACTGCTGGGAATTCATGTAGATGTAACCACAACCAAACCCAGCATAACAAACATCACACAACCCACAGAGCAAAGTCAATTTTAAAGTTGTAGTAGAACCTTGCCTATAGATTTATGTCTTGTTTTTTTGGTTTTTCTTATTATTGACCTGTTATTTAACTCTATCTAAAAAAAAAAAGTGTCTTGCTTTTTCTAGTCTCCGATGCCCCTACTGATCTGGAGGTCACTTCTTCAACACCAACTAGCATCACGATCCGCTGGGATGCTCCTTCTGTTACTGTGAGGTACTACCGGATCACACATGGAGAGTCAGGTAGAAAAATTATATAATATAACTCTATTTTGTTTTCATATTTATAGTATTTCTGCATGTAATTATTTTGTTTAACACAATGGTGCTTCTAATCTGTGTATGTAGTTTTTGTGCTACATTCTGGTGTTTGTAGGTCATGTAATTATAGCTCATCAAAGCATAGGCCAGTTCCTTTCTTCAGAAGTCATTTGATGACTGTACTTATTTAATGGGCAAAAACTACTTATATAACTCCTGAAATGTGGTTCTTCATCAGGTGGTCATGGCTCGCCTATAGAATTCACTGTTCCCGGCTCCCAGACCACTGCCACCATTCAGGGTCTGCGTCCAGGCACTGACTACACAGTCACTGTGTATGCTGTAACAGGCAGAGGGGACAGCCCTGCCTCGAGCACACCCATTCACGTCACCCATAAAACAGGTACTAACTCCTATAACATTTGCAGTTCAGTATGACTTGACTGATGTTTGAGAAGACCAGCTCATTGATGAGGGTGATAAAGTTGAAAAACAAGAGATGATCAGACCTGAGGTTAAAAAGAGAGTAAAATTATGAAATAAATGAAATATATATGTATATAAGAGCATTCGTAACTGCTATAAGATACTGAAAAAACAAGAAGAATGAATTACCTGGTGTTTTTTCTGTAGATATTGAGTCCCCATCTGAAATGGAAGTGACTGATGTGAAGGACAATACAATCACTGTGCGCTGGACCCCTGCAGTGGGGCCTGTCACCGGATACCGCATCACTGGAACCCCTCGTAATGGACAAGGGCCCACTTTCTCTGAGGTGGTCGCTCCAGGTGAATAACTACAGCTTGCAGGATACCTATGCTAATAGGCCACATGTGAACTTTCTGGCCATGTTGGAGGTCTTTGTTATAAAAATGGAAAAGAGTCACAGCTTTGTTGATGCAGTGATTTGTTTTACTGCGATTTTTGCAGATCAGACCGAGATGACGTTCTCTGGGCTGATGCCAACAGCAGAATACACTCTGAGTGTTTTTGCACTAGGCCAGGATGGAGAGAGCCCTCCACTGGTAGAGACTGTAATTACAAGTGAGTAACAAAGGTTTTTTGTTTTTTTGTTTTAACATTGCCTCCCGTCATTTGTTAATTATTCAGTTTTATAAGTGCTGTTTGTACAGATGCATAATATATTAAAAATAAAAATAAATATCAATATCATGCTTTGTGCTCCAGCTCACAGTAAATTCCCTTAAATTGCATTTTTAGTATAAACAGTGGAACTTTTATGTATGTATGTATGCATATTTATTGATGTTTTTTTTGTTGTTGTTTTTTTTGGTTTTTTTTTTCATAAGTGCTATCAGTACAAATATGAACTAGCTGATAACACACACACCAGTAAAATACTATGGACTTAATTTCTCCCTTTTTTTTGCTCGGCTCCTTACAGCTGTCGACAAACCGAAAGACTTGACCTTCTCAGATGTGGATTCTACTTCCATGCGTATCTCTTGGGAGAGTCCGGATGGCCAGGTGACCTCATACAGAGTGCTGTACTCCAGTGCAGAGGAGGGTGAGAATGAGCTGTTCCCTGCCCCTCACGGTGAGGATGAGTCTGCTGTGCTGCGTGGTCTCCGACCTGGTACTGAGTACACTGTTAAAGTCATCGCCCTGCATGACCGCACCCCCAGTCCCCCACTGGTGGGCACACAGACCACAGGTACTACAGTGAAGCACTTTTATTTTTTTGTTAGATATATACCTATTGTGGTAAGTTTAGTTTTCTGATTTAGAAAACAGTTTCTACATTTTAAATATGTATGGTTTTGATCCCTCTTTCTTTGGTTTATTTTCCATCTTTCTAGCTATTCCTGGCCCCAGCGATCTCCAGTTCTCTCAGGTTGGTTCTAGTTCCTTCACCCTTTCCTGGTATTCAGCAGCACATGTCCAGCTGACTGGCTACCGTGTGGCCATTACTCCTAAGAACAAGAACGGTCCTACTAAAGAAGTCCACATTGCACCCGACTCAACCCAGTACCACGCCACTGGACTTATGGTGAATAACTGTCTCATTTCATTCTCTTTAGGGAGTATTCTTAAATGAGATTCAAGGGTATAATCTTAAGAATTCTCATGTTCATCGTTGCATTTCCACGGTGGCATTTGGGCCTTATGTAATGTAAATGTCTATGCTAGTTCTGAATCTTTTGAACATCTGTCGTGCATGTTTTGAGACATCCACAGCATTGACCTTGCTGATCCTTAACAAGAACCTTTGTGCTAGCAGCAGCTGTGACTGTGGCTTGTGGTCTGAGACCAGTAATACTCATGACTAGGACAACCACATGCACAATGCCAGGCTTGTCATTTAGGCTTGTGGGGATATGAAATATGAATGTCGTGCCAGAATATGTTGGTGAATAAGAGACTTGCGGTCTCATTCTCTCTCTCTCTCTCTCTCTCTCTCTCTCTCTCTCCCCCCCCACACCCACCTCTCCAGCCTGCTACGGAGTATGAAGTAGAAGTTTATGCTGTAAAAAATTCTCTAACCAGCCGTCCAGTCAAGGGCGAGGTCACCACTCCCGACAGTAAGCTGATTCCTCTCTTGCCTTTCACTTTGCTCCTTCACTAGATGTCAACTGTGCACACCACTTATATAACAATATACTAACTATTTTACTGTGTAATACCATATTTTGTAGATATCAGTCCTCCTCGTCGTGTTCGAATCTCCAACGTGAAGGACTCCTCCGTCACACTCACCTGGCGTTCAAAGACTGAGGCAATCTCTGGCTTCCTGGTGGAGGCTACACCTACCATCGGAGGTCACTCACCCATTCAGAGGACCATCCCATCAGACTCCCGCACCTACACCATCACTGGTACTTCACGCTCCCTAGTTTTTCACCCCATCTCTCATCACATTCATAGCTATTTTTAAATAATGCCATCAACAGTCTTATGATATTATTAAAAAACTTAATTATTGTCACAGTCCAATACTGAAATTACAACAAATAAATGAGTGTCCTATTATTATCTTATGTAGTCACTAACCTTGGGCATTGGGCTAGGCAAGATACCTAATCCTAAAGGCCATTAACAACTGCATATCCTACATGAAGTAATATGTTTGCATAAACAATGTTAAAGTTAACAATATTTGTCATGTTGAATTTAGGTACATCATGGAAATGATACATTAATAAATAATCTTTAGGGTTTTAACCTCTCATCTTCACTGAAATTCATTTTATGTTTTGCAGTTCAAAGAAAAAAATCTGTAACTGGAACAAGATGCTAACAATAAGATATCATTATCAACTGAGAAATTCCATGTGTGTGCGTCCCTTACTAAAATATGTAAATGCGTCATTTGTCACTCACTTGATTGTTTTCCTATTATCCATAGGTTTGCAGCCAGGGACAGCTTATAAAATTGATATTTACACCCTCAATGGAAGTGGCCGCAGTGAGCCGTTCACTCTCACTGCCACAACAGGTAAATCTCCCACACCAAGAGTCGAGTGATATGTAATTTGTAGCTGCTCCAGATCTTCCTGTTCTACAATGTTACTCAGCTTGTCAACTAAATATTGAATATTTCCTTGTCTTTAGCTAAACCAGTGATCATCCCTCCAACAAATATCCGTTTCACATCCCTGACTCCCACCACCATCTCCTTTTCCTGGGAGCCTCCCCGTAGCCCTATCACAGGATACTACATCACTTATGAAGAGGCTGGGAGCATCCCACGAGAGCTACTCCCGAGACCCCTCTCTGGCAGAACCTCCGCCACCATTACTGGTATAGTCCTCTTTCCATCCCTGTCTCTCTATTTTTCTTTCTTTGTTGTGTTTATTTTTTCATTTTTAATTGTATCAGCTCACTGAAACATTCTGCATGTATTTTATTTTATTTCTGGTTATACTGTGTTTTTTACTTTTTCTTGGTTTATTTTAATTTGTTTGAATGTGCCTTTGCAAATGAGATATATTTTGTGTATTTTCCCCAGTCTTTTTGTCCTTCACATTATACCCCCGGCTCTTTATCACAGCTATCAAGCCAAATGTTGTTTTTTTGTTTTTTTTTTTCTTTTTTGAGTGCAGGTCTGAAACCAGGCACTGAGTACATCATCAGAATTGTTGCTCTAAACAATGCCCAAAGAAGCACTCCACTCCTGGGCAAGGCCAGAACTCGTAAGAATCTTTTGACTTTTTAACCTGCGTGTGCTGTAATGTACTTATTGAGAGACATAATTAGTGTTATGTTTAATTGTAGCATACATATGGTGAGATCTTTGGTGCAAGCTTTTAATACATAACCCAAACAAAAACTCATGCTCCTTAGAACTCTTAAGACTGAAATGATTTGTGCTTAGTCTTTTAAATGTCTTTTAGAGTTCAAGAAGTCACAAAGGCAATGCTTCTCTACAGTTTTCAGTTTAATTCTTTAGATTTGGTTATGTCTCCCTCTGCTGGAAATGACATGCTACTGCATTTTACCTAACACGTCGCCAAATGCACTTATTCCTAACTCTTCTCTTGCTAGAACTGGAAGATATATCCCCCCAGCTCCCAATTCCCCACAGGCCCAAACCAGATATTCTGGACGTCCCTGAAGATGAGAGCTTAAACAGCAATCATGTACAACTGGTAGGCCCTAACAGACATGACACTCTTGGGCAGCAGGGCCAGCATATCTACACTGAGTACCAGAGCTTTGGCCATGGCACTCGTGGGCAGCAGCAACCCCTCGCTCCACATCATGGTGAGCCTTTGGTCTACATACCTCTTCCTGGGCCAGATGGCCACAGAGTACCTGTGGTTAAGGTCAGCGAAGGCCCAATGGCTGGCTTGTCTTTCGAGTTCCCTTTTAATGAAACAGACCTGCCCCAGGAAGCCCAGACCCAGACTACCATCACATGGCAACCAGTGCCAGACAGCTCAGAATATGTGGTGTCCTGCAGTCCCATTACAGAGATTGACGAGAAGACCTTCCAGGTGAGCCCACAGAGCCTCTGCCTGACTTGTACTTACACATACATTAACATGGCTTTGAAACCAGTTTCTACATGGCTAAGCAGAATTACATACAGTGTGATTCTAGTTGGCCATTTCAAGTACACCTACAAAACAGGAGCATATTGTCCAAGCACCCTTACAAAATACTTACAAGATGGGTCTAGCAAATAAACTGGCAATTTATGAACCTTCTGTGTTTCCACCTCCTTTTAGATGCATCTTCCTGGCACTTCCACCAGTGCTACACTGATCGGTCTCACCTCTGGAGTCTCTTATAACATCCTCGTAGAGTCAGTCAATGGAGACCATAAACAGAAAGTTTTGGAAGAAGTGGTGACCGTTGGAAACACTGGTAAAGCGCACGTTATTTCAAGTCACTACATTTAAACATCCCTTTTAAAAGAATGCGTACTTTATTGCTCATGAAATGTGAAGAATCCCACTTTCAGTGTTTTAGAAGTACATATTCCTATGTGTCTGATTATGTGCCTCTTAAATATTTTACAGTCCCTGGACCTTCAGCTATCCCTATAGGCAGGGACGTGTGCTATGACACTTTCACTGCCACCTACCACGAGGTGGGCACTGAGTGGGAGCGCATGTCTGAGACAGGATTTAAGCTGTGGTGCAGGTGCCTTGGCCTAGGCAGTGGTCATTTCAGATGTGATTCATCCAGTGAGTGACTAATCCAGCACTTACACATGCTAAACCCCAAAACACACACTAGCATGGGCAGCTGTTTCTGTTCATTTAAAAAAAAAAAAAAAAAAGGTTAAACTGCATGTATTTTGTCTCGTCTCTGTCAAAGGTTACAACGTGCACACTCTAAAATCCTTGAAAATGCACCAAGGCTTACAAGAGGAGGAACTGCTTGATTGTCTTAGCTTTGCCCATGCTAGTCCCTGCCTGTCATGTTTGTGTCAGTTCCTGATCATGACAGGAGATAAGAAGTGCCATATGTCTCAGATTTGTATTGTCAAACTGTAACCAGACGATACCAAACTCTAAGACTGGCTTATTTTCTGCTTTAACGTGTGTGTGCGCGCGCGTGAGTGTATGTAAGAGAGGTGGATGAATTCACTCTAAAACATATAAAGGTCTTGTAGGTACTGCAATGTTCATGCACTGGAAAAAAAAAGTTAATGTGTAACTGTATCTTGTATGTTACTGTGTATTGTGTAAGTGAAGATGCAGTCTGACCAAGCACTGTTTTCCTAATTTCTTATCCACACTCTACCCGCCTGTACAAACAGAATGGTGTCATGATAATGGACACAACTACCGTATTGGGGAGAAGTGGGATCGCCATGCTGAGAATGGACACATGATGAGCTGTACTTGTCTGGGCAATGGAAAGGGAGAGTTCAAATGCGAGCCACGTAAGCTTTAACAATTCACACTTACTCAGCCCATGCTTTCTAAGAATGCATTGTTCTGGTATACTGATCCGAACCTTTGTCATATTGAACATTGAGCAGTTCATGATGTTACTTTGCCACTCCAAAACATTTCAACAGAGCCCTGGTATCAAATCAATGCTTGCTATCAGCTGGTACCATGAGTTCAGTTGTGAGAATCTGTATTGAGAGAGAGAAAACGTTATTGCTCCCTAATAGCTTCTCACCGTTCTGACTGTCAAATTTATGATGCACTGAAGTGGCAGGGTGATGAAAAATCAGACTGCCTGCTTTTCACTTCAAGATGGGGCTTTTTTTTCTTGTTGTTTGTCTTCTACTCCAATTTGTCATGCCAGCCATTATGCACAACTACCCATAACAAGAATGCTGCTTGTTTTATTTTGTACAACAAGCAGTAACTTGATGCACATGTTCTCAAAATGATGTTTTAGATGAGTCAACATGTTATGATGAAGGAAAGATGTACCAGGTTGGGAACCAGTGGCAGAAGGAGTATCTCGGAGCCATCTGCACCTGTACCTGCTATGGTGGACAACAGGTAAAGCTTACCGCCCTTCATCGTCGCACTGCTTGACATACACTTTTATGTCACTATGATTAACAAAGTTTGTGACTGTAAAAGGACAAGTCATTATTTGGAACTCCCAGACTCTTTAAATGTATGTAGAGTCAATAGAAAATCAAATTATATATGTCCAAGTATAAGTAAAGAAGGTTCTAGTGTCTTACTACTGTTGTGCCGAATTTTACATTGGGTAAGAACTGAGGTGCGGTAACTGAGGTTAAGATGAATGCAAAAGCTGCTTTGTTGTTTCAGGGATGGCGCTGTGAGAACTGTCGTCGTCCTGGGGCTGATGTAGACATGGACCTCATTCAGCCTCCAGTGCGCACTGACCTGTATGATCGCTACAGAGAGAATGCTCTAAGGAAATTGGTAAGTTTGAACCTCAGAGATGAGCTAAGATTTAGTTTCTTGGTATGTGTTAAGGTCCTTGTATTATTAATTTGCGCTCTCTCTTGTGCTCGCTTGCTCTAACTCTCACTCTCACCCATTTTCTTTCTTTTTCTTCATCACAGAACATCCAGTGTCCCATTGAGTGCCTCAGACCAGACCTGCTAGCAGATGCCCAAAGCCCTTGAGAAAAGTCTACGTTACGCCCATATGGAGAGGAGCATACCCTAGAGACTGTACTTACTGTATACCCCTCAGTGCCTTTCACTGCTTCTCTCAATCTACACTCTGAACTCTGAAGTCCTGCTGCCTCTGCACCATTCCCCTGCAGGCACCACACCACACTCATGATACGCAAACTCCCTCACTCACCAGGACAAGCTGCTTTGTCCTTTTTTTGCCCTCTAGATAGAGATGTGAGTCATCATTGCTTAGCGAAAGCATACTGACCCCAGCTTTCATTCTGAATAGAGTTGTTTTAGTACTGCCAAGTCCTTAAAGGCCTATTTTTCTATAGTTTCATTTCTTCTTATCAGAGGAACCAGCGGAGACCAAAGACTGCATGTCTTTGTGTGTGTGTGCGTGCATGGTTTGGTTTTTTTTGTTTGTTTTTTTTTTTTTTTTCCCTCTTGTCTGTAAGACTAACTTTTTAAGAGTGTTTTGACTCAGATTTATGGCCTACATCCATTTTAAGTGATCTTTAAAAAAAAATAGAGTAACCTTCAAAATAAAAAACAAGCACTGTCTTACAATGGAAGTTTCTATGCCTTGTGGGCATCTTTGTATTGTCTAATGTTGACCCCATTTTGAATTAGTTGTTTGGTTGGTTTTAATCTGTGGCCTCTGCTTCCATAAGGAAACGAAGGAAAGCACTGTATTAATGATATTCACAAAGTTTTTCTTTTTTTTTTTTTTTATTTATCCCATTTATCAGTGCATTTTGATAGAATGTGATGTTTGGATGTACACTTTTGTGTTTTATTTGGGTTTTTGTTTTTGTCTTGGGTGCCAAAGTCTTAACTACTGTGGACAAAATTCCTTTTTAATAAACTTTTTACAAAAAAGTAAACATTTGGTTGTAGTCACTGAATTGTATTTGAGGGCTTTCACACATTTTGCTCAGTTTCATGATATTTGCAGGCTTTCTTTAGAAAACCACTTCAGTGTGTGCCTGCAATGCACACTGCAAAGATTAACATGATCTTCCTTTGTAATATTATGTAATCACTGATGTGTTATGACTGTGTTATCTGTCACTACAGTTGTGCCGACTATGATTTTGGAATGTCCCGTTTAATGACGCAATAGTCATTTATTACCGTGGTTAACTGGGTGGAAGATTTGCACAAGACAGAAGTAGATGGTTAACTACACTCAAGTGCCGCCCAGCATAGATATAGAAGTGTATCTGTGTTTGGTTTTGTCATTAACGACAAAACATGTCTGGTGCAAGTATACTATTTGTGTTGCTGTCCATTAATGGCTGCGCAAGTTTCTTACACAGGTGAGTACTTGATTTGTGAGTTTTTACTCTTCATTCAGTCACCCAGATTTAATGTTTGATTGAAAAACTTTTATATTTTGTTTCTTTAAAGCTAATTTTAAACCGTCTCTGAGCTTTGAGCCTTTTAACATGTTCTAAAAAAAGTTGCTTAATGCTTGCAGAGCAGAGCTGCAGAGTACGGCAAATTATGATTACACAAAATACCATAACATGTCTGAGGTAAGAAAGATGATTCTGCACTCATCCTCCCTTCATGAAAGAGAACAATAAACATGAAGGTGTTATATATATATATATATATATATATATATAAAAAATATATAAAACATCCACAGATCTACACCTGGATGGAACAGGTTGTCAAGGAGAACCCTGGGGTTGTGACCTCTGAAGTGTATGGGAAGACATTCGAGGGCAGAAATATCACTTTTCTGAAGGTGAGGTTAAACCATTATAAGATACCAAGGGTGTGTATCTCACCATGAACTGGTTTGATTTTTTTCACAAAAGATTTGATGCATCACAGATTAAATTACCTCCCGATTTATTTTTCTTGTTTTGATTGAGAATTTGATTCAGAATTTCAGTTCTATGCAATAGTTAGTTAAATGACATGTTTTAGGAAAATAAGTTAACGTGTCCTCTGAAAGGAATAAACTTAAATGCCATTTTCCTGGCAATCTTTGTGCAGTTTCTAAACCGATGTATATAAAAATACGCTGAGGAGCTATTTTCTCAGTAGTAAAGTAATAAGTAATAAAATGATATGTCACTATTGTAGGATGTTTACACATCTCCCCCCAAAAAACTAACATGCCAAAATTAATTCAAATCGCCTTTAGATCAGTGTATCATGATGCAGTGATTCATTTTCAGAACGTATTGATAATTCTTGATTTGAACTAGTGCATAATAAAAAAATTATTAATTATTCACATTTAAAATTGAAAGATTAGAGATGAAAAAAGCTAACAAAACACAAAACAGACAAGTCCAACTTTGAGTCTTCAATATATATAAAAAATAGCATAATAAAATGTCAGTAAATTCAGTTTGGTGTGCTGAGTGTTTCTTGCCTGCTCACAGATTTCAGTAGCAAACCCTGATGGCAAACAGAAGAAGGCTGTATGGATGGACTGTGGGATTCATGCCAGAGAATGGATCGCTCCTGCTTTTTGCCAGTGGTTTGTTAAAGAGGTGTCCCTTTCACTGGCAATATAACAGAATATGAAATTGGTATTAGGGCTTTCTTTCTTTTCAGACACCACAATGGCTGCATTTACCTTCTACAGGTACTGCAGACATACAGGACAGATGAAAAAATGAAAAAAATGGTTCAGAATTTGGATTTCTATGTGACCCCAGTGCTGAACATCGATGGATACATGTATACTTGGATCAATGAGAGTGTGAGCTCTTTTTTTGCTTCATTTTCATATGAATTTGCTTATTCATTTTAAATGATACCATCATTTGTCAGTTTAATTTTCTCTGCTTGCTCAAAATGAGCTGTTGAATCGTACTTGCAGACTAGACTGTGGAGAAAATCCAGATCCTATCCTCCTGCAGGCTGTACTTGCCAGGGTGTCGATCTCAACAGAAACTTCAATGCAAACTGGGGCTGTGAGTTTCCCTCACAATTAATTTGGAAACAAATTCTACTATCTAAAAAGCTATTCTAACAAATTCTGTCTCCTTGTCATTCCTTCAGTGGTTGGATCCTCTACCGACTGTTGCTCCAACACGTACTGTGGTCCTTCGCCAGGGTCTGAGAAAGAGGCCCAGGCTGTGACTGAGTTCGTGCAGAACAGGACAGACGAAATCGTCTGCTATCTCACAATCCATTCGTACGGACAACAGGTTCTGTATCCATACGGGCACCCGCATGTCACAGCACCCAATCGTGATGAACTGGTGAGCTTGGAGCACTGACCCACTGTCTTTAAGAAAACTCATTTATCTTTGTGTAATCCAATGTTCAACATGTGTAAATCATACTTTACTAACTTTATTTTACCTTTATAGATGGAAGCAGGCATAGGTGCCGCGAAAGCCATGACTGCTGTTCATGGGCTGGAGTATGAAGCAGGAACTCCTCCAGAGATACTTTGTTAGTTTCAGTGCATTATTTTCCTGCTTCCGTATAGATATACACATAGATATATACATACATATAGTACAGTTGAGTGCAACTTGTCTCTTGTCTCTGCAATTAGATGAATTTTCTGGATCTTCTCAAGACTGGGCACGGCTGACTGGAATCCCCTTCTCTTACACGTTTGAGTTGCGGGACAAAAAGGAATTCGGATTCTTGCTTCCTGAAGAGCAGATCCAGGGCGCCTGTGAAGAAGCTTATACAGGAGCACGGTACATCATCACCTACGTCCATGACAAAATCTTCACTGATGGCACAGATTCAGGGGCAGAGTCAGTAAGTGTGACCCTCTGGGCCACAATACTGACCTCCTTTTTCATTACAAGCGTCTTTGTGTAGACAGAATATCACAAGATAGCCTGCATTTATCTATTTAACAAAATAATTTAGTAGGTAAATTCATCAGTGTCAGGTGTCAGTTCTAAAACACTGAAGGAGGAACACGTGAATAACTTCAATTACACGGTCACAGTAGGAACAAAATATTTCCATCCACATAACAGTACCTTTACAAAACAAGTATGACTTAATGTAGCAGAATTGTATATTGAGGCATTTTGTGTCATTTAGATTGTTCCATATATAATAAAATACCAAATCCTAATACTTGAAAATATTTTTAAATGCCTACTTGATGGAAATGCAAGTACTACGATTTTCCTGCAGGGGGCAGGATTGACTTGGAGTAAAGATTTAAGGCTCGTGTTAAAAGTGCTTGCATGTCTAAAGACTCAATAAAGCTCTTGTATATTTGAACATTTCCTTAAATTATTTATACTGGACTGCTTATACCTTAATATTAAATTGCTTATACACATTGTAATACTGTGATTCTTTGTTTGTTTCTTGAATAATTGCCTTCTTTATTAAAAAATAAAGGATTTTTTAATAAAGAAAGCCACTTAGGATTTTCTTCACCATTAGTAACCACTGCACTTCTTAGACTTTCACAGATTCCCTTAGTCAGCAGAGTCTGAGAGGCTGTTCAGTATAATCACAGATAAGACATGAGATTATATCTTTAATTCAACATTTATGCAAGGCCATCATCCTACGACCTGGCTTCAAGGCTGAGATAACAGCAATAAACACTTTAGTCAAGCCTGGCACACACATG
>JBBJLS010000002.1:18890011-18913104 GCA_037577275.1 Bryconaethiops microstoma | reverse complement strand
GTGCGTGCGTGCGTGCGTGCGTGCGTGCGTTGTTTGAAAATACATTCTGTATTCTAAGATATCTGCAGCATTGAGGAGCAGGAAGGAATGACTTGTAATTACAAATAAACAAAGGTCACTGCGTCATGTCTGATGTAAGAAAAACAAAGGCACACACCTTAAATCCTTCATCTATGTCTAATATCCTCTTACCTAATATTTAATCCGGTGCTATCTGATAAATGCTGTAAATGCTATCATTACTGTGTCATATACAACAACAATAACTCTAGATTTCATTGCTGATATTAAGAAAAAGCACTGTCTGAGTTACTGCCCTCCAGATTTTTGCACTTGCTCACCTGGTCTTAGCCTCAAGGAGAAACAAAAAGAAATATTATATGACTGTTGGAAAATATACTGGCCACACACATTTCTGTCTGCATAGACCAGGTGATAAAGAAGAACCTTGACCTCTGTGACATTTCTGGAATATCTGACAGTGAGCTACCAATCATTTTAATGTTAAAATGCACTATAGACCCAAAAGTTTGCAGACACATGTGTCCAGTGTTTTTTTCTGACATCAAGTGTATTAATAGAGTGTTTGTCCCGCCAGTAACAGCATCTACTGTCCTTCTGGGAACACTTTACTTTAGATGTTGGAACATTGCTGACAGGATTTGTTTGCATTCTGACACAAGAGCATTACTGAGGTTGAACGATTATTTTTTGAAAACAAACACCACAACTCATCCCAAAGATCCAAAGATAGAAAATCCTGCCTTATGTGCAGGTGCTCCATAACTTCCAATTCTATTTCCAGTGCCTCTCTTTGGAGATTATACAAGCTGTGTGCAGAATTGAAGACCTGTGTCAGCGATTGGTGCACCAAAGGTTTTGATTCACTAAATGCAGGGGGTATCTGGATATGTATGGTACATATCAAAAGCGTTGCTAAGATCTTAAAACGTGGGTGGTAGACTGTTGAGTGATTTGGGTTCAGTTTAATAAGGGGAGATGTCAGGGGTGGTGGTGGTTCGAAATTTGGATTTAGCTAGGGGTGGGGGGTTTGCGGTGTTGCCCTTGTCATGGCTGTTTGTCACCATCTCCATGTTTCTATTATTTTTGAGATCTGTGGCTATTTGTAAAACATTTGGGACTGTAGTGCCAGATGTCCAGGTCTTTACTTAAATATTAGTCTAAATGCAGATGGCAGGCAGAAGAGAATGTATTGCTTTTTTGTATTGTGATTTGTAAAAGACAAAAATCTTATGAAGAATCTAATACTTATTGCTTTCGGGACCTACGAAACAGATGTAATCAAATGGTCCAAAATCTGGATTTACTTGTTCTACTGAATCTAATACCCTGGTGAATACACAAACTTTTGTGTCAGACTTGTGATACATAAAGACATGTTCTGTCAGGCAAAAATGTACTGTGCAGGTCAGTTTTTTGTCTTCCACCATACAAACTGCACAAATGTATGCTGTTATCTTCATTGTTCCTAATCTGATGAATTTTCTTATTTAATACTTCCTCACTATCATCTGTGAGGAGGCCTATGAAGCAGATCCTTAAATATTTCCTCTACAGAACATTCAGCAATAGAGCTAGGTGTGGGTCTCTGGATCACCGTCACTTATCTGAATATACTAGTGAAGATAGAACTTTATCAGGAGAATAGACACAGCACCACAGATAGCAAGAAAGGGACATTTCAGAATGTAGCTACCTAAATTTCTAAACATCTGGAAATAATCAGTAGGGGAATAGCTGTCTGTTTTTACCAGAAAAATAAAACTTGACTGAATTTTGCTTGGAATAAAGAAGTTTTACGCTTCATGAGCAGTTCTGCAAGCTTTAGTTGTGAACTCTTTTATTTATTTTTGTTGCATTGTTTCTCTCGGCTCAATAGTGCATAATTGATTCATTCAGAAAGCAGTTCGAATACGCGTTCCCCACTGTGCGTGATGAGAGTATTTAAATTTGGATCACAGTGATTTCCTCAGTTTTAAGAGTCAGGGAGTGATCCGTCTGGTGCACTTTAATGTAACTCTTATCTCTCGTGGTGTATATAAATCTGTTTGGGTTTACTGACCATTTCTGGACCTGGTCCAATTCAACTGGAAGCTCAAGTGCACCGTGGGCAAGGTTGACTGAGGTGCAGCCAACTAAAATCGCAGTTCCCTCAGAAACATCTGAGCCTCTTTAACCAAAATGCATGATAACATTAGTTACCATTAAGATTTGCATTGATAAGCATAAACTTGTTTCATAAGCGCCTCTTGGCAGTAGCTGGTGGAAGGCTTAATGGGCTCAAAACGATTCCAGAGGAGATTAATGGGGGGACTTTCTCTTTGGCAGGTGCCCTTCCTGTGTCCAGAGCTTAGGCCTATTAATTATGCTCCATTTGTCTGCTCCAAGATGTTCAGATATAACTCCTCGGGACAGTTTCCCAGATCCAGATTTAGCCTAAACCCAGACTACCATGTTTTTTAAAAGGCAAATTACCACTGTTTTTGCAATGTACTCAAAAGCAGCTTAATCCAAGTGTGGGACACTGGCCCTTAGTGTTCTACTTGAAAGAGAGATGGCAAAAAAGCGTTTTGATTTTGACATTAGTACTGCGGATACATTTCTTCTCCAGTTCTGCTGTAGGTTGTCTGAATGTTTCATGAGTGATGTTGTTTTCCCCCAGAAATCCCTGGAATAGAAGCACTCATACTGCAATGGACATGAATCTTAAGGACATTCCTGTATTTGTTCACCACATTGTAGTGAATATCTTGAGATCTGAGCATGCTTGGTTTCATACGTATATTTCTTCCACTACACACTCTAATTAACAATTCTTTGTACATATTTATTCCATTCAGCTGTGCTTAATTGCTCCTCTTGTGTGTTTTTCAGTGATGACTGTGTTATTACTGCAATCCATTACAATGGCTTAGATTCAGACATATGAAGGCACATGCCAAAGAAAGAGAGAGAAGCACATTGTTTTACGAGTGTCTAGAACTCCTGTCAGATTTTTCAAAATTAAATTATCCCATTCATATCTGGGCAGCCAGTTTTGAGGGCTGTGTGAAAGTACATTAACTATAATTATACAAAGAGCTGACTGAGTCTTCATCACTGGCTGTGGAAGAACACAGTGGATTACACAAACTAAACAAAGTCATGACTGAGATGAAAAACTTGTGTATGGAGAAATGCCCTGTGGAATGGAGTCAGACAGCGTTAAGACCAGCGGTGGGTGATAACTCGTTTTTAATTTGCCCAGTTACATTTACTGCAGTAAAATTTTGAAGGATTTGTACTTTTCAGAACAGTGTTGAGTGAACAAATGTGTTACAGTAACGTGATTAGTGTTGACAAAGAAGTGTAATGTGTTCCAGTTTAAAATTTCTACATTTCAGTTACTGACTTTTATTACACACATATTTCTCAGAGAACAATATTAATCATGTGCAGTGCTTTAAAACATAAAATTGCCTGTATATAGCTTATACTTGCCTGTTCTTTTACATAATTTGCGCATGTGTGCTACCTGCCACAGCTGGCTGTGGAGTTTTGATTGTGTTTAAGCAGCGCAGCATCATAAACTGTGCGAGCAAACATAGTTTTGCCAAATATAATATAAAACTGATAGATAAAAATCCTTGTGCTAAAAAAAGACCTCAATTTTCATTCAAAAATGTTTATATTTTATTCTTAAAGATTTCATTTGAAGACAGCTGTTTCTACTGGCTTGAGCTGTTCCTTTTTTGCTTTTTTGTAAAGTAAAGACAGGGCTAGCGACATGCCTTTTAAATGATGTTTACACTGATTGGCTGTGTCATTTCAATTAAAGTACTGAAAAGACTACTGAGTTTTCTACTGCACTTTAAATTTAGTACTGCCACTAGGGAATCCTGTTGAGAAGAGATGAACGAGATCTGCAACAATATTTAAGTAGGTGTTATGTGTCAAAGTAACATCCACATAAATGCCAGGATCTAAGGTTTTGCAACAGAACACCGCCCAGATCAATACACTGCTTCTTCCAAATCGCTTTCTTGGATTCTGTTCCACACGTAAGGAATGCACACACATCCAGCCACCCAAATGATGTGAAAGAAAATGTGATTCATCAGACCAGAACACCTTTGTCCGTTGCTCCATGGTCCAGTTCCGATGCTTATATGCCCACTTTTGGAGGTGGACAGGGGTTAGCATGGGCACTCTGATCTGTCTGCATCAACGTAGCCCTTATACACATCAAGCTGTGATTCACTGTATGTTCTGGTAGCTTTCTATTACAGCCAGAATTAACTTTTTTCTTCACTTCAAATATGCATCATTGAGTCTTGGGTGCTCATGACCGTGTCTCCGGTTCACCAGTCTCCCTTCCTTGGACCACTTTTGGTAGGTGCTAACCACTACATACCAGGAACACACCACATGACTTGCTGTTTTGGAAATGCTTTGACCCAGCCATCACAATTGAAGCCATGTCAAAGTCACTCAGATCCTTACGTTTGCCCATTTTTCCTGCTGCCAACAAATCAACTTCAAGAACTGACTGTATCTCTTAAGAGGTGCCGTTGTAATGAGATCAAGAATGTTATTCACTTCATCTATCAGTGGTGGTAATGTTGTGACTGATCAATGTATATTCAGTCACATTTTAATTAAACTTATTTCATTTTTGTGTTTAATTTTATTGTTATGTTGTTAACAGCTTTTGCACTGCTCTTACAGTTAAGCTTATCATGTACTTTAGAGCAAAAAGTGCCCAAAAAGAAAAGAATAAAGCCTTACATTTGTTTTCTGTGTTGATAGATTCTGCATGTACTGAGAAGTTCCACTGCGGTTCGATAAGTTTTTCAGTATAATAGTTGTTTTTGGCCAGATGCTATTGCCTTTAATATGTTTTATAGTGGGTGTGATGTTCTCCCTGTCTTTCCCTGTTTTTATTTTTTGCCTTTTGGTAATGTTCTGTCTTCCTCCGGTCTTCTTGTCTGTTGTTGTTTACCTTCTCCATGGGACTTTGTTTAACTGATCCATGTGAGTAGGCCTGTCTTAGCCCTGCCTCCTTGTTATCCTGTTCACCTGTGTCTTGTAACAGTCTCCTCCCCTGCTCAGTCTCCTCCCCTGCCCATTGTCTAGCCTGTGTATATATACATCCCTTGTAGTTCAGAGTGTGTTTGTGGATTCTTTGTAAAATGTCTTGTAGCCTTACTCCTTTCTTGTAAATCTCTTGGTCGGTACTGGTCTTTGTAATGTTTTTGTAATACTGCCTACTTAAAATCTTGGTATTTCCTGATACTTGCGTTTTTGTATTACCCCAGACCCCTAAATTTCGTTTGTTTCTGTTACTTGTCTTTTTCACATGAAACCATTTGGATCCTGTGATCACCTCCTGTCTGCCTTGCTGTGGGTTGGCGTCCCACCCATGGTGAGTTCCTGCCTCACACCCCCTGACCCCGGCATAGGCTCAAGGTACCCGCAATCCTAGCAAGGACTAAGTGGTTACAGAAATGAATGAATGAATGAATTTGCATTATTCTGTTGTCTTAAAATAAGTGTGACCTTTGGGTAGCCATTGGTACAATGGTAGTTCTAAGGAATGTCTTGGCTGTAAAGTGCTCGACTATGCCACATTGGAACTTTCACCCCAAGAAATGCTGTTTAGTTGATGCCAACCTCTAATATCTTATACTGAGACAAGAGGGCTCCACAACACATCTGCAGAAGAATTTATATGCAGCTCAAATTTCCCCACACACCTTATTAAACAGACACCTCACACAAATTCAGAAATTATTCATAAAACAACTGTCAGTAAATGGACACAGGCATCAATCGTATAAGTAGAGGGGGTAAAAGACTGCCTCCAGAAATCATAAATTTGAAGTCAACACAACAAAGGTGAGTGAAACAGCCACCAAGGGGGAATTACCTGTCCTGGTTAAAGGAAAGAAAACCACCAGTACACCACACGTGCTCGTTGCTCAAATGTTCACCCAGACACACACATAGGTGCATACACTGTAAAATGTGATCAAAACCAATAGTGAAGTTAGCTTATCCACCACTGATACTGCATACAGTGTAGGAATCACCACCACCCCCAAAAGACAGCTGCAACATGTGTAGGAGATCAAGGAAAAACACTGGAGCAGCATGTAAGAACCCTAAACAACCAGGAAGGTAAAACAAGGGAAACAGTTAAAAACATACAACAGCAAAATATGTCAATCTTTGTTAAAACAATAAAACCCACAAAGAGATGTCATTCAAAGTTAAGATTAAGCTATGCTAACAGTAATAGGAGGGCAAAGCAGCGGCGGCAAATCTACGCATCTCTCTCAGCACCACAAAAGGCAAAATAGGGGTGTAATATAAGACATACAGGTTGCTCATAAATATGGCGTTATTAAATAAAACACATTAACACTCGTGTGCAGCTCTTATACAGGAAATGAGTCACCTCAGTGCAGTTCAGTTAGCAATGCAGTTATTCAATTCGGAACCAGTCATCCCAAACCTTTAGCACCTAGTCGTCCAGCATGCTATGGAACATTCACCAATTGTAGGGAAACACTTAATTACTCACAACCAGAAATGAACAGCTACAGTGAAGCAACCGAAGCTAACACAAGCCACATACCTCTCCAAAAACCAGAACCCCCCCCCATAAATGATCCTACGGGGCAAAGTCATTATACAGGAAGAATCGTTACCACTAATGGATGATTCAACCCCATAGGGCTATTCAGGAGGCGTGGCTAATCAAGAAGGGAAAGGTACAGTGACTCTACAACAGCCTGTGCCTGTAGTGGCTCTCTATTCCCTGGATTCTTCGGGAAATTCCCTAAGGTACTTTAAAACAGTCAAACGAAGGCCTCGCAGCACTAGAAGTCATCCTATCGGTTACATAAGGAAATTCCTGTTTTCCATTATTCCCAGTGTAAATGGCAAAGTCAGTGTTTAATGATGTACTCCAGTGACAACAAAACCTGGAGAAAAAAAAAAACAGCTGGCGGTTTGTCCTGTACCGGAATCCTATGAGGAAGTTTTTTCCTCTTGGCCAGCAACTTACTGCCTCCTGCCTGCGTAAATCAATCTGTGGAACATCAGCAAGAACCACTCTCTTCCCACAGTGCGACGCTCAGCTACTTACTGTCACACAGTCTGTGATATATAGAAGACCAAATATTTAATTTGGCAAAGCAACCCAAGGCCAGACACAACATTTTTTAGACATTATTCTAACTTTTTTTTTTTTCTTCGGACAAAGTGTTTTTCCAAAGCTTCTTGTCTTGCTGAGATCATTAACATGGTATCATCATTTGTACTGTAATGGAACAAGATTGTTATTTTTACAGGACTTGGGGGGCAATATGACAACATGTAATTGAACACTGAACAGCATAAATCATGAAAATATATATTTAGACTAAAGCCCTTAAACAATAACAACCATATTAACTGCACTGAATTATAACTATCGCACAGTAGTTGATTGGATATCAGTTGTTTATGGCATTATCTAATCTATTATTTTAATGTAAAATAAGACATTATAATATAATACAGAGAATAATACATTAAGAATACATTACAGATTAAGAAAAAAATATATATAAAATAGATTAAGAAAAAAATATTTCTTGAACTTTGTTTAAAAACCACAGACATATGAAATGTGTATCATGTAAAAAGTGTTTATCATGAAAGTGCCATTAACAACTACCTATTAATTACGTTGGTCTTCAGCTCATAACAATAATAGTTCTCATGGTAGGAACTGAAAACATAGATGGGTGTGTGTGATGCGCATGAGTGCTGTTTTTATTTGGTGGTAATTAGCTGTCTTTGTTTTGAACTTCTAAAGCGTGAGAAAGCATTC
Source organism: Bryconaethiops microstoma (assembly GCA_037577275.1). Classification (NCBI taxonomy): domain Eukaryota; kingdom Metazoa; phylum Chordata; class Actinopteri; order Characiformes; family Alestidae; genus Bryconaethiops; species Bryconaethiops microstoma. Next base: position 18,905,222 of record JBBJLS010000002.1, on the reverse strand, counting down.
AGAATGTAAAATTGTGTGATTGTGTGTGTATGAGAGAGATTTGTTCTACTACTTTAAGTTTAAAGCTGAAGTACTAGAGACTCACTACACTGAACTCTACATACTCACAGTGTCACGAGGTAAAACACTGCAGTCCGGTGAGCCGTTTTTTTTTAAAGTGGCTTTAATTGCTTTCATCCATCTTCTGTGGGCTGCAAGCAAAGGTTCGCGATGGACTTCATTTCACACAATGCGGTAAAAGGCGAGAGCCGGCAGGTGTGAGATATTTCTGTGTTTGACTATGTTTTATTTTATGAGTATTGCGTCGTGTATTTATTCAGCTATCCCTCAGTCCTGTAGAAGCAATTTCTGCTTTGATTCTTCTTGTTCTTGCCCAAATGGACCTTTGTGCTAAGAATGAATTACGCAAGATCATTCGATGCTTCAAATAAATGTTAACCTTTTGTAATTTCACCATTTTGTCATGAACTGAATCCTTTCCCTGAAATGGCCCATATACTACATTTGTCTTGTATTTTTGTCACAGAATCTTTCATATGAGATTACATTATTATTTATTAAATACCCTGCATGTGTGTTTAAGCTTGTAACTTCTAACAGAATTAACAGAATTATTTTTATTACACCAGGCCAAACACTTCTCATGACTTTATTGTGAATTGGTGGGGCTAAAGTGCTAACAGATATAGACAGATGTATGTAAATTAATTTGTAATATTATGTAATATCCTCAAAAAATACATTCAAAAGGTTGGGTTTTTTTGCAGCTTTGTTTCCTAACTAGATGCACACAAAAAATTGACTAGTGTGACTAGAAGGACATCATAAAACCAATGAACTTGAAATAAATTGTTTTACAATTGGGTTTGCATATAATAACTGTATGGACTGGGGCGTGAATGGTCCGTTTTAAAAACAATGCTGTCATGCTATATTAAGCTATTTTGTTTAAAAAAGGAAGGAAACCTGCTTTCTATGGTATGGGCCCTGTAAATATTTGTTATGACCCTCTAATGCAAGACTAGAACCATGCCACTCTACAAGGCCATGCATCAGGAAAGTCTGGCACTTTTTGTTGTTGGCCCATGTTTTTCTGGTGCAGCTATATTCTGAAATCTATGTAGTAGAATATGGATTGATAAAGTTTGATCTGTCCTCTGTGTGAATTTATTCACTGCTCCCTGCTATCTTTCTCACCATGCAAAAACATGACTTGTTCAGCCGCATGGCAAAGTGAGGAAACCATTTCCTCGACAACATCATGGCTGGCAGCTGAGTGAGTGTGTATATGTGTGTGTGCGTGCGTTCTGGCCACCTGCTGAAATGTGTCAGTTGGACTCTCTTGACTCTCTCTCCTGTCTCCCCAGATTGCAACACAGACTGTTAGACATTAACATATTTATGCCACATTTCCATTCCTCGTCTCAAACACGTAATGAAACACGGTATTAAGACATTATCTGAAGGGGTCTCCTCTATAATGATAAGTAGCACAAAGAAAATTGCATCCCCCCCCTCCCCTTAACACTTTGAGCGGATCCATCATTCCTTTTTTCATCTGTTTTCTTCTCTCTGTAGTTTGGACAGTGAGCGATTTGCTGATCGTGCAGCTCTAACCTTTAACTCCATGCCTCTTCACCGCACACACACATGTGCCAAGAGGAAATGAAGCTAGAGCTTTGACTCTCACAAAAACCCAAACTGTGCTTGACCCCCATGCTCAGTAGAATCTGCTGTTGTTGTCTGAGGATGGGAGACAGCATAGGAGCGAGCTCTGAAAAAGTTAGGGTTTAGAGAGGAAACCAAGCCCAGACTTTCATCTCCACTAACGTCCACCCAAAAGACAAGTTAATCAAACAGCCTAGAGATAAGCGGAACGGAAAGCTACAGCCTTTGGCCTAAAATAGAATGAAATATCTCTGGAGACTCTTCATGCTGTGTCTGCTCTGTTCAGATGGCGTCTTGACAAGCTTCCTGGTTCTGCAAACATTTAACCAACCATTTTCTACCTCCTGATTATTCTGTAAAGTTTTTATGAAACAATATTTTGAAAGAATGTTACTGATAGCTAGGCCATACTTATAGACCAGACATTCAGATCTCAGATCTCAAGTTCAGGTCTGCTTAAAGTGCCCTAAGTTTAAATGTCAAAGACCTGGACATGCCAGTTATGGAGAGCCGGATACCAGCACAGTTTGGTCGTTCCCCTTCTCATACATAGTTACAGTTACAGGTACTTCATTTGGCAGACACTCTTATCCAGAGCGACGCTAAACCTAGCTATCAACAGGTTAGTTGAGCCTTGTTTGTTTAAGCAAGGAGACACCAAACTGTGCTTAATCTGACCTCGTTTAATCCCTTGCTCAAACCTCTCTACTTTCACTGGTGGCACCCCCACAAGGCATGAACACACACACACACACACACACACACACACACACACACACACACACATACACATATTATGGACATGCACACATTATGAACATACACAGTAAAATTATGGGTAAAATGTGTTTACATGGGAGTGACATCTGCCTTCTTTAGTACAGCTAATGTCATAACACAAAAATATACATTTAGTATAAACACAACTATACATTAGTTGTGTTTAGCAAGTTATTGTGTGTGTCAGCTTTTCCTGACTAAGTATGTTTTCTTAGTATTTGCTAAGGGAATTTGGCACACAAGGCCCTAGAATGCTCAAATGGTTGCCCTAATGGTAGACGGACTTGCCATGGGGCTAAACTACATAATACAAACATTACAACTGCACAAATTCAATATAGACACTACATTTCCCATAATGCCCCAGCATGTTTTGTCTTTCCTTTCCAAAGTTTTCTGTTTCCATAATCAGGGTGCACAGCAACTGTGGACTTATTTAACATACTTATCTTTAACTTTTTAATGTATTTACCAGCATAAAATAATTTATCACTGGCACCCTTATATTGTTGCTAACGCTTATTTTAGGGCCTAACCACTATCCTACCAAAAATGTGTGTTAGACGGTTAAATCAAAGGCATTGGTTAAATTAGTCATTCGTGCAGTGTAACTGAATTTAGTGCACCGATAATATTGTATTTAATTTTCTAAGGAAGGGGCACTGTGCAGTTGCAGGTGTTGTTATCTAACTTGAATGACAAGCTTCCAGCTCTTAGGCACTGGCCATCAGACCCACGCAGTTAGGTATTGTCTCCTGGTCTCATATCACATGACATGACCTTTATCTCACATTTTGACATTGAAACGACATGAAAAATCCGATTTCTACTACTGCTACTACTCGAAGCCTTTTGATTAAAAACAGTGTGAACGGGAAATCATGGTCTGCTGTAAGGGGGCACACTAACTAGTTAGTCAGTGGTGGTGCATATGTGTGGCTGACAAAACATCTGCGTTGCACGAACTGAACATATTTCACTTGTGTGTGCTGTGTGTGAGAGAGGAGAACAAACCTGCACAATTTGAGAGCTTTGGAGATGAATGTGAAAATTTTATGCTTCTTGTTCTTTTTGCAGGTTTTATTTAACTGGTGTATATTCTATACTCTCTGTAACTTGGCTCTTGGTAGATCACATTAACCAGCTAAGCAGTAGATCATTATTAATCCTGAATGGGAAAAGAGCTTACCAGTTTTTAAATCGGGCTCCTCTGAAGGTTTAAATGATGTCATTCCTCATCAACTCACCTAACATGATACAGCATTATATTTCTGGTCAGGTATGTGATGAAAACTTGGCGGCATTTCAGTGTTCAATTCAGATTTTATTTCTATAAAATATTTGAGATGGAATTTCTGTGTCTGTCTGTATGTCTATATATGGCAGCTGAACTGCATGACCACCGTAAATGTATTTTCTATTTGGGACTTTTTTCTCACTGCTGTATGACAATGTGCCAGTTCAGATATGTCACATATTGTTCTGTGTGTGTCCCTCTTCTCTGCCTGTGTTTTGTTTGATTTATAACCTCTTCTTTTTTCACGTCTCGCACTCTCCACTCCACTCTATGGTGTGACCTTAGTATGACATTTTCGGAAAACATTTCCATGCCCTTTGCTTTTTTCCGGGTGACAAAATGTCAAATAAGACCTTCATTACACATATAGGCCTCGATGTCATTACCAAACAAATTTATACCCTGATTATGGGCGTAATGAGCGATATTATATAGTTTCATTACCAAAATCAAATCCTGTTTTTGCCGCTGGGGGGAAAAGCACTTCCAAATGATGATCAGCTTTCTCTCTCAGGCCTGTGCTTTCTGACATGGAGAGAGCAGCTTGATGCCACTGCTGCAATCAGTCTCCCAAAGTACTGATGAGCTCTCTGGAACATCCAACTGCCTTTTGAACATAAATTAGCATTTAGACAAACCAGCAGCCCCAGACAGAGCTGAATCACTCGTTAGCTTGCATCTAAATGGCTGTTTGGCTTCTATGTGGACCTGGCTATAAAGCAGGCTGTTAGGTTGATGTATTTTGCTTTAATTCTGTGCGAGGGACAGTGCTGTGGCTTTAGAGCGCCATTTGCTTCTTCCAACTTTACCTCTCCATCTGACATTCATCTCCCTCCCACGCCTTTAAAAATATACAGAAATCAGTCTACTTTATGGATGAGACATCTGACATTTCTAACACCATGCATAATCCTATTAAACAGTCTTTCTCCATGCCGAGAAACGAGCCGGCTGAAACAAATGGTCACGTTGCTGTTGTGGTTCCAGTGCCAGTTAATCTGCGCGTGCTCTGTCAGACAGAGGCTGGCTGCGATGCTAATGATGAGCACTGAGAGTCATCCTTCACTGTGCTGCTCAGCATTACAGGGATAGATGATTATTACCATGTTTTACACCCACCCTTCACCCTGCCTATACCAACAAGAGGGGGAGAGCCTATAGCCTAACTGTCTGCTGTTGGGATAACATCTCGTTACACGTTTTTAATTTCGTTCTGCTCATTCATTAAAACCAGAGAGGAATGAACAAAGACAGGCAATTAAAAGCAACACGCAGGATCTACCTACCATTCAGCTCAACTTTGATTCACCTGAAACAAAAATAATTAGAGCGTGATATTAAAAATGAAAAGATAAAAATGAAAATGTCTATCATGTGCAGAGTAACTGGCAGGTAGGCCAGGATGTTCCTGTTTCTCCAGGAGGGCGACTCCTCATGTGTGACAGAGATTTGGCCAAAAGGTGAGCGATTTAAGGAATGATGAAATTATGAGCCGTCCTAGAATAAATGTCAAGCAGTAGCAGTGATGTAAGGTAAAAAAAAGCAAAAAGACATGTTTCAGTAACTCAGTAGGCTTCAACAGATACATACTTTTAAAAAAGGAGAACATCATCAGAATCTCTGCAATCTCCATGTGTAGTGTATTAGAAACACCTACTTTTCGGTTCTTCCTTGCTGGTGTCATCATCTGTCTATGCGAGCTTTTCTTTTTACCATTTTTAGTGGTCAATTTAAATACAATGTGGCACCCAGCACCTTGCTACTACAATGTCGGCATCATTTCTGCATTAAGAATGATCCACCACCCAAATAATACCTACTCAACTGTAGATCTGTGGCTGTGGACAGCAAATTGTATGTCACAAAAGATGGGATGTAATGAGATGGGATGAGTCTGTATCTGTCGATAGTGGACCAATAACAAAGGTGATCCTTATGAGTAAGGCAGCCTGCAGAAATGTTTGACATGATCAAAAAACATTTTACTTTTGAATTTTTTAAGATTTCTATGTCAGAAATGAAGTTTATGTCAAACAAAACTGAGAAGAGCCTGTCAGAACCTGTCAAAACCTATCCATTACTGTATTTATGAACATTTGGAACACTTTTCCACTTCCATAATAACTTCCATTATTAGACGTTCATAAATCATTTTAAATAATAACATCTCTGCTACACCAGCTGGCCACCTCTCTCAGGCACTGTTGTTACTTGATTTCACCAGAAAAATATTCACTTTACTCATTCATGTCAAGTATTTCAGTTGGTTTATGAGCCTCCTGGTTGACTTAAGATTCGTAAAGCTTTCTTTTTTGATAAAATCATTCTTTTTTTACATAACAAACATTTCTGCAGACTGTGACACATATAGTCATACATGAGTGAAATCTATAAAGAATAAAGCTCTAATAAAGTGGAAGGTGGGTGTGTTGTCCTGTGAATTGACCGTCATGCCAGAATATTTGGAGCATGTAATGATTACATGATCAGCAGATCTACTTTGTCTTCACTGTTAAATTCAGCTTTATATTCTCTAAACCCGTTATGTGTCTCTGAGGGCCGAGTGTGACTGTGGAGAGCGTAATAAACACAACCCCCTATACACAACCGGGCCTGACCCTGTCTCTGGCTCTCCTACTGGGGTCGGTTTCTGCAGACAGGGGTCAAGGGCTGCAGACAGACATGAACTTCAGTAGACATGCCCTCCTGTCTCAGGGGAGCGGGGCAAGTCAAGCAGCAAACTGAACCAAAAGCAAGCAGTCACACATTTTGCCGAAGCCTTGTGATCCAAAGCAGTGGAGTGGAGTTGCTACGAGGCACAGGGACACGTGACCCTGGATAAGGACTAAATGGCGAAACCTCTTTACCACAATTCGTGTGGGGCATGTTTGTTTTGAAAGTGTTCTAAAAGTTTTGATGTGGAAATACACTCTTTGCATAAGACGAAGGCTTTTCCGTGTGTCTGTGTGTTTATCACAGCAGGGCTCACCACATGTGGAACTGATTCTGTTAGCATTATGCAAAGAGCTCTGAAAACACATGCCCTGTGCTGAAAATGTGCAGACTTTTTAAAGATTGTGCGTCACCCTGTGATCAGTGCATAGTTGGTCAATAGGGTCAGAAAGCAATACAACTTTTTCCTCAACTGCTTAGGCACAAATGAAAAAATCTTCATATCATTAACTCATTTACTCACAGTCCTATATTGATTTCTGTTTAACACAGAACTGAAATGTTCAAGCATATTTTCGTACTTGTCTTCAAGTTGGCCAGGTGATGTACTGAGTAATCCTTGGTGATCAAACTAGATGTCATTGCTATTTTTCCATGTGTTATTCATGGATACTGTAAAAAAGTCATTTTTTCACTCATATTGTTCAGTGGGGCAGTCTTTAATAACTGTCAGACACACAATGTATTGTCAAATTTTAATGCAAATATTCAAGATTTATCATGTCAGTGTTTATTCAATGAACACACTGTTCCCTACATTTGGGGAACATGCAATGATTGAACAGCGCTGTGTGTGGTTGGCAATGCAAAATGCTTGTGAAGAAAGTGAGAAAGTGGCAGGGGTGTGTTTTGTACATAATTTAGAAATGAAGGAGCAACTGGCTGTTCATACTGTGCATGTTATGTCTCATTTGATGAGACGATCGTTGCAAGTTATAATACAGTCATAATACCGTCAAGGGGCTGCATGTATGAATAAAGCAAATCTAATCAAAAATTGCTTTTTGACTCCAGTTCCGCACTACCAAAACAGCTCAAAACAGCCCTTCAGCCACTTTTGTGAGGTACTGACTACTCACACATCACAAAACCTACTGATATTGTTCTATTGTTATTTGATTTTATTATCTGTTTGCTCTACAGTAATGCTGTAAAAATACAACATGTTTGTTTGTATGACAGATTTGATGGTGGTACTACTATATAAGTTTGCTACAGAAAAATCTCAGTATTTCTGTATGGGAGGCTACTGCCACAATGGGGAACAAGATAGATAAACATGTTTCTAAAGTCTTGGGATACTGACACTACTGTTTATTACCTTCATTATTACATTTTGGCAATACTTACTGCATTAATTGATTTATTTCATTATGAAACATGACTCAAACCATTTAAACGATTTATGGCCATTTGTGGGTATATATGTTTGCGTGGTATAAACGGATGTGTTCAGTTGATTTCACTTGCTAATGGTTGCTAGTGTTTAATAAGAAATTTTAACAGTGTGTTAGTGGTAAACAACAGAGAAAAACTTTTGAAGCACAGTACTGAAACGACTGGAACTGTGATAGGGTGGAAAATCAGTTAAGGACTCTCATCATTCTGAGCTTGTGCCAGATGACGTTTCACCATAGAGCGGTAGAGAACTAAAAAAAGGACAGTATAAAACAAAATTTGAGTGTGGTCCTTGCTCTTGACTGTTTTAAGTAATTACTTTGAACTCATCTTTGATCTTCTAAGTTCTATTTTCCCTTTGGCAAGTATTGAGCCAAATTGAGCTACTTTTGTTTTGTTATTGTTTTGCTTTTGCACTACTCTATTTGCTATAACATGTTATTCTGTTGCATTTATTATCTGTGTATTGTACTGATTGTTCTGTTTACGTGTTCTTGTTCTTCACTTTCCTTGATTTCTTGTTTTGTTCCCTGATTGCAACATTGCTCTGTCATAGCACTGTAGTTCTTTGTAAACATTCACCAAAAAAATCACAAAAATCATACTCTATACAATCTATACTTCCACACTGAATGACTATTGTAGTTTATTACTGGTCTTTAAGATCTCATGAGACACAAAAGGTTTTATTATTTCTGTGGTAGATGTTAAATTACTCCAGGGACTACATCAGCACCAAGACATTCTGTGAGTGTCAAAATCCAGTGTAGCATGAATAACATGCGGCCGTCTGTCCAGCCCTCTATTGCACAGCCATCACTCACTTCCATTTGTAGAGCAGAGCATATGCTCTTGTAACTCTGCACTCCTCATTTTACCGTGTGTCCAGAAACTGTCCACCTCTTTGGAGAGTGAGTACAGTGTTTAAGTGTTTCTAAAGGTGCAGGGAAATGGATAACCTTTTCTCTCTAAATCAGTAGCAGGGTAGGAATAGGTGTGGGTTTTTACTTGCCTGTGGAGACCTGGCTGTGCGACGGGTCAGTGTAAGAGGAGACTAGAGCGACACAGCGGACTTCATACCCTACAGCCCAGCCTGTCACTCACCCTCGTGCCCCATACAAGCCAATAATTACTTTTTCCATCCATGACAGCCCAGCTTGAGACCGTAGGGACATGTTTCACAACAAAGCACACACACACACACACACACACACACACACACACACACACACACACACACACACATACTCACACACTTATCAATTGCTGCTACTGGCATCTTGGTGCCAGATAACACACTTTCAGAGGTCATGTGAAGTCCATGCCTTGTCAGATCAGAGCTGTTTTAGTGGAATGAGGGGGATCTACACAGTATTAGGTAGGTGACTTTAATGTTCAGTGATCAGTGTATATGTGACATCTCTCACCAAAACATAGCAGATACTTTAAGGCCTGGTGGATCCTCCAAGGACCAAACTAGTCCGTCCAGCCCATCCCACAGATATAAAATTATAATAAGATCTGGGCAACTTACAGCCAAATCAACACCTTGAACTCTTAGTAATGTTTTCCAAACCAAGCATGTTTAGCTTGGTGGTACATGTCAAAGCAAGATCCACGCGAATGCCGGACCCAAGATGAGCTAGTCTTCACTTCCCGTGAGCATTAGTGAGCTCAAAGTTGCTCTGAAACTTGTGCTTGGCCATTTTCCCTGCTTTAGAGACATCAATTTCAAGAACTGACTGCTCCCTTGCTGCCTGATATATTCCACCCCTTGACAGGTACCACTGAAAGACAGGCAACATTATTCACTTCACCAGTCAGTGGTTTCAATGCTGTGGCTGATTGCTATTTTTAATTATAATTAATACCACTTTTATTGGTGCAATAAATGTGATTCTTTGCCAAAGTTTGTTATTATTCTTTTTAAACCTCTTCATATCCAAAATATCCAAAAGGGGCACATAGAACCAGGTTGAATAACAACAACTCACATTCATTAAGAATCTAATATGGAATCGCATCATACTATACCACTGTCATCAGGTGGGGACAATACAAAGCAAACATAGCCTATGGTTTACCCGATGGGCCACAATGTTGCTGTTGAGGGGTTGTTGCTGCTCCTGCTGCTGACAGTGCTGGACGGTAGGGCTGTGTTGATCTGAGACTGTTGACATTAAAAAGTCCATAGGAGAGATGGTAGATGATTAAACAAGTGTTGTGAGATAATAATAAAATGCAAAGATTGGTGTCAACGCTTGGAACCATAAAGCAACAGATAAAAAAAACTGTGGGAAATAAATTTAATCCGTAATGCTGTAAAATCAGCATTTTGTCATATTTGAAGTATAAATGTAATATGTTTCTTAATGTATTTTCTTTAAAATACAGTGTGTGTTTTTATAGATTGTAATTATAATAATCCATAATTATGTGGATATGCACATTAGACAGTTTTTAGTGAAACATAAGCCCTCCAGAAAGGCAGGGAAAAGCCCTGTAACTTACTATAAAACGAAATACGTTCCCTAAAACAGTGGACAGACTTACAGACCCAGGACACCCTTACCCAGTTATCTAGCGGCTAATGACCAGCACTACTTGTGCAGTTAATTAAAGGACAGGTCATGTTTTGTAGCTGTTGTTCAGTGCACACACAGCATGCTCATTTGTTTCAATTCGTCAGTTGCCACAAGACAACTTAACGTGTACATAATAACCTAATACTCCTGTGTGCTATAGACTATAGTGTAGGCTGTACACCCTACTTACTGGTTATTGTTGCATCAGTCTGCATCTACCAGTTAATTTGTATGTTTCCCCACAGCTTCGCCCCGACCAGCCGGTAAATCTGCGCGTGCTCTGCGAGCTCGTAACCAGTGCGCTCTGCCGTCAAGGGTGATCATTGGTCAATGATCATCATGTGACTGATGCAAGCCATATCCTTTTATTTAGCAAAAGTGTGATTAATAGTTAAATGTTATTGTTGAGGGGCACGGTCACATTAAAAATAAATACATTTAAAAAATGCCTCAAGAAAAGGGCATTTGGGGTATCCAAGAGGAAAGGGGCAGGTGCTCAAGCCCCCTCCGCGCCCCCCTCTGCACGTGCCTGCGCCAAGCATGTCTTGGTTAGTCAGCTCCACATGCTGTCACATCTAGCAAATGGCTACACCCACTTAGCCAGCCACCATACTTTCATCATCACAGCTGCACATATCACATACAGATCTTTCTGATAAACAGAACAGTTTAAAACAATGATGTAATGTCACATTTGGAAAAACGTTACATATCTTTGTTAGTGACTGATTCAGCAGACTCTTTTTCGTTGAAAGCAATAGGCTATTCAGACTGTATTCCCCTAGGAGGCGTTTCAGTTTATTTCACTTGCTAACGGTTGCTAATGATTTTACAGAAGTAACTTATATTGTAATAAAATATATTATAAAATTATAAGGATAATTCAAAATGAGAACCCCAGACTTACTCAATATCTAAGCACTAGAGTTGACCCAACTCACAAGCTGTCTCTCAGTTTTCGATCTGACCTTATGGCCTGTTAACTGATTTGGCCTGTTTAGACAGCAAGTACATATGTGATTCATATTAATTGCTACTGGCATCATTGTGGGGGTGTTGTGGAGGTCTGCAGCTTGAAGATTGCAGTGCACCAACCATCTCCATTCAATTTTAATTGTAAAGAAGTTTTGTAAAGAAGAGTGGGAAAATATTGCACAGACTAGATGTGAAAAGCTGGGAGAGAAGTATCTCAAGACAATAATTACAGCTTAAAGATGGTTCCACAATGTACTGGCACGGGCCGGGGGGTGATCCTTCATCCATCTTGGTGATTTTGGTTTTATATTTTTTCTTTTTTTCTGAGCTGTTGCTATCATATCTTTCACTTGGGTGTTATAAGTTGCATTTAGCAAATACAGCTGGATTTGTTGTATGTGTGTCTGCATTTTAGGCTACAAAGCAAGAAAATTTGAACATTTTGAAGGAGATGATTCTTTTCTAAACCCACTGTAGATGCATTTCTCTGGTGCAGGGGTATCCTCCAGAAGCTGAAATGCCCAGGCCTAAGGAGACCCCTGCTCTGGTGCCTTTATAAAGGTTTTATAAAGGTAGTATTATTAATATAGAGTCCCAAATGTTTGTTTTATATACACATGAACACTGGTAAAAGTGATTAGTATTTTAATGGAGCAGTAGAGATCAATGGAATCAACGTAAGAACACCCTCATAATCAAAGAGCTTCATCTGCCTGGAGTTTAGAGAAACTGACCAACAAGAGTTTGGAGGGGAAAGTTATCCAGACATAAAAGCCCAGCCCAAGACACCAGAGAGGCTTAGAAATGTACAATCTATAGTAAACCACGCTTTGGGTTGTTGTCCTGAAAGAAATGGTGGTTGCTTTCTGATTTAAAGAGATGCAGACATCTTGTTCCATGAATGTAAAAATGACTCTCTCACACACACAGGACATGGACAAGACAGAACAGATTCGATAAACAGTTCACAACTCCCCAGAGTAAATAAACACTACACATTGTTGTAAATTTAGATCGGTTAATGCATATTTTATCATAATGAGGTTTATGTTGTGAAAAACGTTTCATTTACCTTGTTTCTTCATCCATGACCATGCCACATTATAGCTTGTGCCACATATCGCATGGTTAAATGATACATTGAATGAAATCATGCGAGACGTAGGGAGTTTGGAGGTAAGACATAAATACTGAGCTAATGGACTACGCAGAATAAAAATTATTATTAACCAGCAACACGTATACGTTTCTGTTTGGGGACAGTGAGGGATGATTATGTTTTACTCCATGTTTTTGTATTCTGAGCAAAAATACTGTTCATTTCCGGTTTTCATTCCTCAGTCCAGTTCAGAGCCTGGCCGGCAGCACTCTTGGGTTCTTGCCTGCTGAACATCAGCCACAGACTGGGTTCCGGAGCCACTTTAGCCTGAGATTGTATATTGGCCAGCTGATGTCCCTGGCAGTTTTTGAGACAAAACTTCAGTCCAAAAGACAGCGTACACCAGAGAGGCCTCAGGGCTGTGCTTCTCTTCTTTTACTGGAGCTCATCCTGTTTCCCCCAAAGCCTTTCCTCAAGCAAAGAACTTACAACAGAGTCACCTCTGTGACCTAGCTTATCAAACGCGTGGAGGAATTTGTTGGTTTTTTGTTCTAATACACAATTGCAGATTGCTTTAATCATTCAGTATTCTGCTGGTATAATCTATTCATGTGCTATTTCTTTAGTCATTCAAAAAGCGATGTGAACCAGAAGCCCTGTGTTTATTGATTTAGGTCTCTGTCGTGAATCACTGCAACAACTCTTACCACATTTCTAGAATTATTTCAAATTTTTTCTGCAATTACTTCTGTTGTGGCGTACGCATGTGGAATGCTGGGTGGGGGTGTGTGGTCTGCGTGGGTGTGCTGTGGTGGAGATGGAACTATATTATTGGGTGTTAAGAAGATATTAATGTTGCTGTGCTGAGAGCTGTGTGTTTCTGTGTGTATATGGTTGATATTATTGTGTGTTTTGCTGCTGCTGCTGCTGCTGCTGCTGCTGCTGCTGTGTGTGTGCGTGTGAGTGTGTGCGCGCATGTGTGTGTGTGTGTGTGTGTGTGTGTGTGTGTGCTGCAGTAATGTTATAGTCGAGAGACATATATGAGATTAAAGTAGCCGCAGTATGGGGAAACACACTGCAGCAGAAATGGAACTCAACACAGATCCCCCCCCACCCCGCGACAGTTCCAACACCCCAGGGCAGAATTACGTCACTAGGTGAGCAGTCCTCACGCCCTGATTGGCTGTGGCGGCCGCGCGGCCGCAGCCGAGCATCAGGCGGACCTGACCCGGCGCGAGGGCTCGGGGAGGTTTCCGAGGGGCTGCAGGGTCAAAATCTACCTGTGCAGGAGACCCGAGGAGAACCGGCTCTCTCTGTTCTTCTGGGTCGCCTCTGGTCCGAGAAGCTCGAGACGCCGTGGATGTTCTAAACCATGGCTGAAGGTAGATTGCGATCATCTTCTGAAGGGCCTCTGCAGAGGCTCCTCTTGTGTGTGAAGGAAGAGAAGGGGCGGGGGGGCACTGGGTGGGCTGGGTTTTCTTCATTGTCTTTCAGACTTTTTGAGGGAGCTTGTGTAGCTGAAGAAGTTTCCCACGAGGGTTCTGAAGTTCTCCGAGCTCCAGACGGCTGGGCAGCTCTGCCGGGCGGGATGGAGGCTGCAGGGTTCCTCAGAGGGCGAGTTTAGGTTTGCTCTGAGGTCTGGAGTGAATTTGTGTGTCTTGGGAAAAAGGGGCGAGATGGGATCTGTTTATGAGGAGTATCTCACAGGTGAGCTTCCACTCCAGCAGCTCCACCGGGCTGAATCTAAAATATTTAAATAATTACAATAGATTCTTATCATCATCCAGACGAGAGTGAATTCTAAAGCATGTTTCTGTTTTTTTACACGTGACTGTTTTTCTTTGTGAATGAATCAGCAGTGTGTTGAGGGCCGTTTCAGCTTTCCTCAGTAGCTAAACTGGCTCATTTTTTATTGAAATTTTCAAAATAAAATACACAATAAATGCTATTGAATTATACGATTGTTTATAAGTTTATATTATATATATGTTAATATATATGAAATTGTTTTGGTGGTTTACCATTTAATTTTTTTACGGTTTAATATTTAAATGTGTTCCTTATGACGGTTTTCACTGGTCTGGGTGCGGAGTGTGCGTGTGTGAGGAGTGCGTGTGTGAGGAGTGTATGTTAGGTGTGTGTGAGGAGTGTGTGCGTGTAAGGAGTGTGTGTGCGTGAGGAGTGTGCGTGTGTAAGGAGTTCGTGTGAGGAGTGTGTGTGCGTGCGTAAGGAGTGTGTGTGTGTGAGGAGTGCGTGTATGTGAGGAGTGTGTGTGTGTGTGTGTGTGTGTGAGGAGTGTTTGTATGTGAGGAGTGTATGTGAGGTGTGTGTGTATGTGAGGAGTGTGTGCGTGTGTGTGTGTGTATGTGAGGAGTGTGTGTGTGTGTGTGTGTGTGTGTGTGTGTGTGTGTGTGTGTGTGTGAGGAGTGTGTGTGTGTGTGTGTGTGTGAAGTGTGGCCAGGGTAGGAGTTTATTAAAGATCTGTTTGTGTGTGAAAGGTGCTGGGGGGGCAGAGCGGCTCCCGCGAGAAGCCACGCGCTCCAGGCGGCCTGCGTATATTTCGTGGCCCTCCATCACTGAGTGTCCTGTCCCCCCGTCCCCTGTCCCCTCGTCCTTCCTTCCCCCTGCCCCCCCCCTCCCCTCCCCTCCCCTCCCCTCCCCCCCTGTCCCCCCCCG
>JBBJLS010000002.1:18850598-18871505 GCA_037577275.1 Bryconaethiops microstoma | reverse complement strand
TGGTTGTGTGTGTATCTACAATGAGAGGAGCGAACCGCTGGAATCAAGGTTTAGATTCATGAAAGTTTTCCTTAGAAAGGATCTTAGACAGACACTTAGGAGTTTACAAGAATGTTCTAATTAAATGCGATTTTTGAAAATAAATAAATTAATGGGAAAAAAAACTAAACAAGTTCTCAAATATTCTCTCAAGAAACTCTCAAGTTAAATTTTCTCTTGAGAAAATTGTTCTCTTACATTGGCTCAGAGCAGAGAGCAAAATAGATGTAAAAAAAATCAGTAAACCAGAACTAGAAGAAGAAAAATAAGCAATGATCTATTTTAACACATATTTTGCTAAATTCGTTATAACTTACTATGTACAGTACAGACTGTTACGAACATTTAGATTACACGGATTGCTAACTCGGGTTATGGGACACATCCATGTTCACATAATCCAAGTTATATCTGATCACGTGTGTGAGTTACTGGATTACAAAGCATTTCCTAAATGCATCGGACCCCTTTCACATCTGTACACTTAGGACTGGATCTGCACGAATGCGTATTACTGCCAGTAGTAAACAGGGCCTTAGAGAAGACCACTAGTCTGTGCGGTGGATTCACTTTCAGTTTTTTTTTTATTTTGTATGTTAAAAACAGCCCACTCTTTTCTAGTTTTGCTTCATGCTGTTATTTGTCCTCAGACCATTCCCTGGACTATTCCCTGGTTTTCTTATGAACTGGATAATGTATTCTGCATCTTCTCTCAATGACAAACATCTTATCAAAAGAAATCTAAAATATGCCTTCTCTGAAGGAAAAAAAAAACACGGAAGAAAATAAGAAATGAGAATCCAGCTCCAGATTCTGGCTTCATTTGCACTTTTAATGACTGTAACAGTTGTGCTTGAAATAGCTCTCCGCTTTCATGTCGACATCGCGTGAATCCTTAAGAAGAAAAACAAGCCCTTTCAGCACCACGTGTGGGTCACTAATTAACGTCAGGGGAAAAGAAAAGAACTCTGTGTGGATGGAAGCTCCATGACATGTTCAGCCCGCTGAAAAGCAGCCGTGTGCCTCTCACTCCTCACTCATCTCCACATCGGAGTTCACCCTTTAAAACAGCAGAGCTCAGCCAGGCGTGAAACATGGCTGATGCTCAGGACTCAACGTTCAGCACGTTCCTTCAGCACACTTTACTTTCTGTCAGATTTCACTGTATGAATGTACTAAAAAACATGCAACACTTCAGTGGATGTCCACCTCCAGTGCTTTGATGAAGTTAGGCCTTACTTCTTTTTTAAATGTTCCATTCTACCTGCAGTAGTTACATTCTAACACCTGTAGAATGCTGCTGTATCATCTAAGCTGTCAAATAAGAAAACAATTTCAGCTTCTTTCTGGAGCCTGTCTGGTAAGACTTTTGGCAGCTGTGGGTGTTTTTCTCAAGTCCTCCTGTAGGGGGCACTCTTCACCACACTCTTGAGCAGAAACCAACGAAAGACCGGGATCAATTGTGCTCCATTAAGCAGACCTTTTAGAAGCACATACTGTCTTCTTGAACAGAGGAGGTATAAAAAAAAGGAAAGTAAGGAAAGAGAACTTAATCTCCTCTGCACCGCATAGCCTCCTGTATTTCTATTTTCAATATCCGTACTGCTTTTTTTATGTTGTTTGAATCCTGCTATCTTCAAGCGCTTGCACTGCATGGTCCTACGTAGCTTAAGGAAATCATTAATAACCACCACGTCTAATCTTAGCATACAGACAAACATCGGGCTGGATTAAACCTGTAACCATAGCAACATTGCACTCATTCCAATGTGGAAAAAAACAAGCGGAGGGGCAGATACAATAGAAGTGGGGCTCTTTTGTTTCCTGCCGCTGAGGCCGATCGTTACCAACCCTGAAAAGCTCTGCACTGCACATGTCCACCATCCACAGATGTGTAGATTATGAGTGAGTCGGGGCATGTCCAGACATGGCCCTGTTTCCTCGATCTCTGTGTGGATTCAGTGGGTCAATATCTATTAAAGAAGACATTGTGGCCCTTCAACACCACGCAGTCAGACATATAAATCAGCTCATAGTCATCCTCACTGGTGCAGCAGCTGACAGTGCAGCGTTACTTCTCCAGGGAAAGGCTAGAACAGAGAAATCCGGTGTTAAGTAATAATTTGGATAAATGAGTTCAAGATTCTATCAAAACTATTGGCCTATTTACCATTGTGCTCTTTTGGAGCAGTATTTTAGTGTCTAAAAATGTGATGGTGTAAGTTTTTATAAAATATTTGTATTCTAGTATAAAGGCATTGTATTCTAGTAGACACTAATATCTGGTCATTGTACTGCAGCACACAAAAAATAATAAATCTCTTTATCTGTGTATAAAGCAAAATGCTTAGCTTAGCTATAGCCTATTTTCTAGCCATCAGATATATATGCCACCACTTGACAGATGCCATTGTAATGAGATAATTGGTATATATATATATACAGTAAACGACACTTTGTTCGTGGTTCAGCCATCGCGCCTTCATTTTCTGGAGCGTTTTTTTCTGAGAACTGAACTAATAATTGTTTACGGAAACCGCAGATATCCTCTGCTTTTTTTTGTGACATCCAGGCCTCGTCCACCACACCCCTCGTCCGCATGCTGGTTGTTTATGTTTGGGCGCGGCGCTGAGCAAGGCAGTCAGACACACCTGAATGGAATGAGCCTCCGCTGCTCAGCGTCTTATATATATACAGTAACCACCCGCTTTAATGCGGATCAGCAGTTAAAGTTTCAGTCCATTGCGGATTTTGTGGTGCGGGCTGAAGTATGTTCAGTTTATAACATTTTTACTTTTAATGTTTGTTTTATTGTACAATTTCTACATGTATAACTACATATACCTTACTGTTATCAAAAAATATGAGTATAGAAGCTCATATTTTGACTAGTTTTATTTTAACTCCTATTAAACAAGACTTATCATATAACACTGTTTAAAAAAATAAACTTGTAGCTTTCCTGTAATTTAGTGACCTGTAGTGACTTGCTCATCTTCAGAACATTTTTAAAATTATATTACTATGTTCCACTAGTAATAAAATAACCAGTGACGTCATTACCAGTAATAACCACCATCATCAATTATTGAAAAGATAATGCACTTTGATTTTCTGAGTTGTTTTTTTTTTTTCAAATATTGTGATGAACCATTATCAAAGCAATAATACATACTTATACAGGCACGTGTTTATTCTAGAGACTAATCTGTATAGTCATGGGTGTATGGCACCCACTGTACCTTTCTAATTTCAGCAATAATAGTGTCTGATATAATGCTTCGGTTTTCCATTGTAAAGAATACAAAGACTTCAAACATAGACTTAAGCCATGTCCAACGCTATGTTCGTTTGACCATTTTTGGGTATGTATCATGTGATTTTGTGCCGTGTCCTTGTTATTAGTGCTGTGTTTGGTACAATAGTCTATTGTGTATTTCTCTCTTGTCTGTCCTCCATTAGCATTTCAGCAACAGCATTAGCTTCGTTTCAAGTCTACCAAACAGACAACAAAATGTTAATATGGTAATCATAGATCATTCACTGCACCTGTTGAATAAAGGGTTCCTTAAGATGATCTGTTCTTGGTCAAAACCTTTTCACTATTTACGTGATATTGTTGATCATATTGTCCACAGCAATAATGTAAGCTTCCACTGCCTATGCTGATGACTTCTGGATTTACAGTATTTTGGTTCACTTAGGACTCTCCACCCCAGTCTCTGTTAGTATGCATTCATGAATAAAGACTCTGGTTGAAGGAACATCTGATAACATAGACCATCAGTGATTCCTCACTCTCTTATGATGTTAGGGCACTTACTCACACTGAATTTTTCATCTTTGTAACATTGCATGTCTCTGTCCATAACTCACATATAGTGCCCAAACTCTGGTTCATGCTTTCGTATTCTCCCCTTTCATTGGTCTCCTATCTAAATCCAAACAAACTTCAGGTCATTCAAAATTCAGTTGCTAGAGTGACAACAGAAATATGCACACATCACGTCTATTCATAGTCAGTTGCACTGGTTACTGGTTGCATCACGTATTCAGTATACAATTACTTTCAAAACTCTCCATGGCCCCAGCATATGCTGCGAACCTCCTCCATTCTTACAGATCCTTCAACACCTGTCGACTGACTGTTCCTTACACTAGACTCTCCTCTAGGGGTGGTAGATCTTTGTAGCCTCCAAACTGTGGAATTTTCCGTCTCTTTCCCCTCGGAATGGTCTTTTCTTCTTCAAAACTCTTCTAAAGAACTTAATCTTTAAACAGCACTTCGTCTTTTTTTGTAAGCATTGTAAAGCAAACTTGGAAATGTAAAACGCAATATATAAGTGAAACTATGCCTCTAATGTGTTGCATTATAAATGTGCAAAATACTTTCCTTCAACAGTTCAGATTGCTGTAATTATATTGAAACAAACATGCTGAACCGAGCCATTCACAAATTATAATCAGCATCATAATAGTGGTGTAACTGACTTATTTTTTATCTTCATCGACATTAGTTTCTTATAAAACTGTCAATACGGTTGTATTTATTAGATACAAAACTAGCTGTGGAATATTAAATAATTGTATATTCAGTTACAGTTATATTCTGTTATAATCTATAACACTAGCTTACTCTCACACAGCTTTTTTTAAAAAAAGCAAAAAGCTTTTCTTCATTCCAAACAGACCTCTGATTTAACACAGATCAATGTAGCATTAGACAGGGTTGAGAAAGAAGCACATTGATTAAAAATGAATAGCTGGCTCACTAGCTAGCAAACTAGCACCGAGTTACAGCACAAATGTATTCAATCAAGGGCAGAGCTACAGCTGGCGGTCGGTATGAAGCTGTAACTTTCATTACATCTATTATGTCTTACAGGCAGCTTAATTGACCTCACTTTTAAACATGGTTGACAGTCTTCAACATTAGAAAGGTGGAGCTAGCTTACTCTGCTACAGTAAAGAAACATGAAGATGCTGACTGTGCACAGACTGCATTTTGCATCTTGTATCTTGTGTGCACAGGAATGTAAAAACGTGACAGAAAACATTGATTTGGACAAAAGATCTCCTCTATATAAGCTGCAGCTTTTTAAAAAAAACAATAGAATTTTTTTTATTTGGTCAAATTCAAAAACAAAAATCAATCACCACACTCTATTTTGCACGCTCTCTTTAGTCCTGTTCTACACATGCTTGTGTAGTCTTGTGGAGTTTCTGTTTTTAGTCCTTTGTGTTGCATCATGTATTAGAGAAACATTGTTTTATTTCACTGTACTGTGTATATGGCTGAAATGACAGTAAACACCTATTTGGCTTGACTTGACTTTAAAAGTCAAAGTCCAGATGTATGGAGAGCAACATTAAAGGGGACATTTCATCTCTGCTCCTGTTAAATCAGTGCCCATAATGTCTCTACTGTAACACGGTAATGAGTGAATATGTGTATATGTGTTGATGTAAGGAATTGACATGAATCTCAAATTCTGTTCCCTACAGTGGATGCTCTATATAGTGCTCCTGTTTTCCCAGTGTAGACAGTAGTGACTAGGGGATCATTTCACACACACAGTGCTAGGCTGCTGCTACCATATTAGTATCCAATAAAGTACAAAATGAAAAGGATCAGGTTTCCTCTAATCTAACAGCAGGCTGCTGAGCATATAAGAACATCCAGTGCTGAAATAGGACACTTCTATATTTAGTGTGGTTTGCTTTGACGCATTTTTTATAATTCTTCGCTTTGTGACTGCTGAGTGACTTCTCCTCCGAGATTACGAATGAAATAACACAGAGCCGAATGTTGAATGTGTTATCCTTTCCAAAAGCTATGGGGTCAAGTGGAATGTCCGGATGATTCTCGATTTTCAATTAGTAAATTTACATAACTAAATTGTCTGTGTTTGGACCATAGAATATCATCACGACCGGGACCTTCATACGAAGACGGGTGAAGATGATGGTGACCCTTAGAGAGAGAGAAAGAGAAAGAGAGAGAGAGATCTAAACGGTTCATGAGATTCCCTGTCTGCCTGGTCCACATCTGCTTTGCTATAAAAAAGAATAAATTGCCTCATGCATGAGAATGTTTTATATTTTTTTTGCGGAGTGAAAGCACGGCGACCCCTGGAGTCAGTGTTTCATTTTGTGCCCACAGATTAACTCACTATTTTTTCTGCCCTGGACCCATGGAACCAAATATGGTTTATTCTGGCCAAACAGTCTTTGGGGGGAAGCCTGGAGAAAACTAATGGGATTTCAGACATCAGAATTCACTACATTAGACCCTTTCTATTGCTATTTGTCTTACACTTTGCTGTCTGCTTTGTCTCTTTCTTCTTTCTTTTCTTTTTTAACAGAAGCAGATAGTGATTAGCAACAATTATACAATTGTACACTTCTCAATGCTTTAAATGTATTCTGTTTAATGTTCTCTGGTGTCTAACATTCTAATATGACTGCTTTATTTTTAAGGAAATCTGTCTGATCTAAAGCTTCAGATTTTTACTTCCTATACTATACAAAGCCCGAACTCTGTGAACCCCAGAAACCTCAACTTGCATCAATGGTATCTCTCTGAGATGCTTTAAAGTTGAGTACAACGATCCAGATGCGATCCATGAATCTCCAGCATGTAAAGATGGCACGCCTTGGTCTACTTTTAGCTCAGTCTGTGTTCCTTAGAATAAAACAACAGCCTCAGCTGTGTATGCATTGATCTGCTTCAAATCTATAATCACTGAGCATCTATCTGCAGCAAAAAAAAAAAAAAAATTGAAATTGTCATGGTTACAAACCACAGAACCGAGACGAGGCTGATTTCACAATTTTCTTTGCATATTATGATGCATCTAATTAATTTTATAAAGGTCCCTCTGAAGATAATTTTATCTTCAGCAGAGACGCAGAAGCCCCCAAAAATCGTCTCATGTGACAAGGTGCTAATTTGGTCTATTAGGCACAGGTGCAAATGTGTGTGTTCCTGCGATTCTGCCAGTGAATAGAACTCCTCAGTAACACTTGTTGGTGCCAGGCCTTTGAGGGTGAGAAATTCGGTACATTCATTCCATTTCTGTAGGAGAACATGGCATGGCATAGAGTATGTCTCGCTATAAGGCATCTAAGACTCCGGAAGAATTTCTCGAGGACCTCACAAGTGCTACAGAGAGGAATACAGAGATGTCAGCTGCAGGAAAAGAAAGGGAAATATTGCTGCCACTCGAAATGTAAGACCATAATGGAAAAATGATGGAGAAGAGGAAATGTTCTCATGCTTTTCAGGGGGGGATGAGGTGATCTCAAAACCAATGAGTGACAGAGCCAGAGAGATGTCTATGGGAAATATTACTCATGCACTTACGTCAGGCCCATGGCACGTTTACAGGATTTCTGTTGCTCTTTAGTGTAAAATCCCCTCAGGGAGGCTGAGTAGAGATTACCTTGCAGGACATCTCCCTGCCAAATTTCCCCCACCCAACTCTGCTTTTCTTTGTTTCAACAGACTTTCCCTTCACACCCAAATACGGGATTGATTATTCCGAATTAGGCTGCATGGCTGTGCTGGCTTGAGTAATGCTGCTGAATGTGTGTAGGCCACATGTGTAGAAAGGGATGGGTGCAGATGGCTTATGCGGACATTTCGGATGATGTTTAATGTGGGCTCCAATGTTGCTGGCCTTAATGGTATCCAGACTATGATTGATGTAAGCGGTCATAGATTTTTGTGTCATAGAGATTAATGTATGCTGGTGCTCTCTTAGACACATCCTCTGTGATGTGTCTTTTATTCTCCACTGAGATGTACAGGTGGGGAAGAAGTAAACAACGGTCCATGAATGGTTACACTGGATTGCAGTTCTATATTTTGAGTGCTAGGTAAGGTAACACAGTACTGTTCAAATGACTGGAAGAAATACATCCATCCTTCAATGATCTGACTCTGACTCACTTAGCCAGGGTGCTGGAGCCTCTCCGAGCAGTCAGAAAGCAAAGGAACAGAAACATTCTGGATCACAGTCCATCACAGTCGAGACACACAAACACATTCACATGCACACTTATTTCTACAGGGAATTAAGTATCTCCGATTAGCCCGATGTGTAAGTTATTGGACTGCTGGAGGAAACTAGGAAATGTAAGTCTATGAAGAAATCTATATAATAAAATGATAGTAATATGTTAGTCCTGTGCAGGCTTTAAAAAGATGCTGTAAATACAAATTCATGTGTTTTAGAAGAATAATTAATACAGATGATCCTAAAAATTAATACAGATGATCCTGAATTCCTCTGTTTTCAAAACTGATAAAACATCAAAGCAGAAAACCTGACAAAAATGTCTATAAACTGTATTATGGTCTCTCTCTCCTGGCCATGACAAACAGCGCATACGCAGACTTCCGTGCTACAAGTTGTATTTTCAATTATTCAAAACAAAAGGCACGAGGGCCAAACAAAACAAAACCCAGGACTCTGGGAACTGTGGCATAAAGGATACCAATTCTGACGGTGGACCAGCAACTCAGGTCCCGTCTCCCCAAACTTAAATATCTTCACTAATAAAGCCAGCACCCTATCACCACAAAAACATGATTAGTCCTGAGCATACCAGCAGCTGACACAAATGATTACCTAACACAAACCTGGTGTGCTCAGGACCGCCAACCGTCACAGTCCCCAGACCTGACAATTACAGTATTATTCTTATACTATAAATGAAATTTCCTTTATCTTTAGTGTCTACAATGTTTGCATTTACAATAGTGAAAATTTGATTAGTTTAGAAAGTGATTCCAAACATAATAAAATATCAAAAACAAAAAAATCTTTCAGGTTATAAATTCTGTCGCTGAAGTGGTACCCTCCGTGGTACCTTTAGAACTTTTAGTACTTTCCATTAGGGAAAAGTTACTTTTAGAACAGGGATTCTATTGCAGTTATATTTTAGGTTGAATTCACCCCCTACATGTTATCTCCAGGCTTTTTAGTATCTATAAGAATACAGTGTAAATATGTCCCTGGGAAAGTGAATGTATTATACCTTTAAAAATCATTTAATCGGCGCAATTGAACCATAAGGACCTTCGAGCATACATTGTTTGAGTCTTTGGGGTAGAGCAAATTACGTGGTCGGTAATTTTTTTCTGACAGTATAGTGCATCTCTTTTGTATTTTACACAGTATATTACAAATATAATAGTATTCTTTATTCATTGATATACAGGAAAATTTGAAAGTCACGACAGTTCAGGGTGTGTAATCTCCTTCAGTCTGAAGGTGAAGGTAATCTACAAGATTAATTCTCTCAGAAGACTGGTACCACTGGGCACACAGAGGAACAGAGGCTGTGGACAGAATTCATTTTGTCACAAGACAGGCTCACAGAAGAGTGACTGCTGTGGCAAACACCTGATCGAAATCTGAGACCAAATAAGTAACAATATTGATTTCTGTCTGAGGCGAGGTTGCTGAAGACTCTTAACGTAGTCCTTAGAATGAAGAGGTGGCCTTCCAAGTAGCGGTTTCAGATTTAACAAGATACTGTGGAAAGTTAACGAAAACCTACTAACCCAGCAACAACCCCCCCCACCCCCCTGTTTCTCTTCTCTGCCTGGTCCATCTGTTTATCTTTCACCTCCTGTCTAGCATGTGCTTAATTAAGCCCTTTACTGTTGAATTGGCAATTCTAAATATAAGATGGATGTTGGTATGGGTAAATTGGCATGAAGCTGCAAATTAGCGGGAAAATCTAATATTTCCGTAGGACGTCTTTAGTGCTTCTTGCCCCCTGCAGTGACTCCTCAGATGGGACATGTTGAACAGACACATCGATTTGTTCCTAGACTCTCTACTTCAGCTAACGAACAGTGGGGATGCGTTTGCAAAACATTGTGTGTGCAACACACAAAGAGCTGAACCGCAGGGATCAAGTCTAGACAGGCATCCATATGGAGCTGACAGGCATATACATATATATATATTTTTTATTTATACTGTATATATAAAATATAATAGGCCAGATAGGGGTGTGAGCTATAATAACACAACTTACATACTGTACAAAACAGCTTCAACCTGTTTATTTTAATGCATACTGCCTCACTCAGAGAAAGCTGTATGCAATGTGTGAAAGCTTTTAGTCCGGAAGGTCACAAAACACACTGGACATTAGAAGGTGTCACGTATCACCTGACAAGCAACTTTTCTAACTTTGGAAGCCACATTTGCATTTTTCAGTTTCCTCTTAGTCCTATTTCCTAGCCACTGGACATGCCTAAAAAGATCTGTCCAATTATTAATGCATTTAGTCTGGGAAAACCAACACAGGCACCTGAAGCTGTTTTTGTATTTACAATCCAATCTCATAAGATGTTTCCCTGCTCCTGCTTTGTAAGCAGTTCTGTAATATTCAATACAAATTGTTTTAGGCTTAATGCCAAATGGTTACCTTAGGCAGAACCCCATGACTGACCAAAAAGCCCTGGCTAGAGTGTGTTTGTGTGCTTATTATGACTATTGCCAATAATTTTCTCATTTGGACTGTATTTATTAGTCATGCATTGTTTAAAACAGCATTTTAAACATGAACATTTTGAAACATTCAAAATACGAAAAGTGGTATGGAGTGTAGCAGATTGAAAGGTCCAACTGCTCATTTAATGTCTATACAACATCAAAAAGTCATGTCTTTGGATAATTAATGTTTGAGATACAAACTATTCATACATAAAAAAACACAGTAGTATCCAAATCATTTATATTTAATATTATTTACTGATTTATTTAAAGTGAGAGGTTCAGATGAGTCTGAGGCCTCATTTGCTGTAAATCATTATTAACTAAAGCAGCAGCAGTGATCTTAAAAACGATCTGACGTGTAGTATTAACTTCAAAATCCAAGGTATGAAATCTCGAGATATTTAATGTTTGCTTCATAAGCAACATGTACTACTCGAAAGATGATTCACGCCTGACAGACTAGTATGAAAAAAACAAAAACTGAAAGCACCAAATGTGACAGCTGTTTAGTGTCTCACAACTTCATCAAGGTTGAAAAGTTTTAGACGTATACTCAGAAAAACAGCAGAGCAGCATTCCTTCCATAACCAACCTGTAAAAAAGGCAAGAAATATTTAATGAGCTATAAATGGATCAAATAAGAATTCCCGTCCTGCCATTTCACTTCTGGCTTGCGTTCTGTCATATGAGGTGAGACAAAGATTAAACTTTATTTTCCATCCAACTAAATATCTATTAAATGCGCTTTAATTTTCCATCAACTAAGTTTTTTTCTAGATAATTTGTTAATAGTTTGAATATCTGTACCTATCGATGGTTATCCAAATGAAAAGGGATCAAATCAAATTTGATCATTTCTAATGTATTAAATGGTCAAAGTAAAATTATATTCGCACAGTATCATCAACTGTCAATGTTCCTAGCTATTGGACCAATAGTTCTCACAGAATTCGTGTATATACAGTTTTAACAGTTTTTAATCTTATTACCTGTAACATAGGATTGTTTTACTAACTCACATTGAGGGCTAGCATGGCAAAAGTCTCTATGGCAGTAACAACTTTTACACACACTGTTAAAACTAGGCCTACTAAGACTTCTTAGCGAAACAATGAGAGTATCTGAATTCCCTCATACATACAAATCAACATTTTATTATGTCTGCACTTCTGGTCGTGTTCAGTTCAGTTCTGTTCTTGTGTTGCACCATGGGCCTGGATAAATGTTTCTTTTCACTGTGTACTGTGTGAATATGGTCAAAATGATCATAAAACCTACTTGACTTGACTTGACTTGACTGATTGTATTTATACTGATGCATGTATACATTTAAATATGTTGGCTGGAAAACTCACTTGATCCAAACAGCATAGAATTATATTATATTAAATGTCAATCAACACACATGTTAGACCTAGCCATCCAACCTCTTTGCATTTTCACTTGTGTTACTTTTGACTGTTGTTCATTATAGCAAAGATGTCTACGTAACTTGTATAAAATATTTATCAACCTGCCCCCCAAAAAATATTCAGCAAGGCTAGCTCTACCCAACAACAGTCTTGTTTTGAGACCTCACATGCTGTGAAATATGCTGGTTTTTAGCCATGAAACTACAAAAGCTTTTGCATGATAAAACCTCATTAAAATGCACAGTATGTACTCCATGTTTTGTTATTAAACTCAGAACCAATCCTGACTAAGCTGTGCAGTTCTAAATTATTCTCGAATGGGAATTTAAAAGAAAACAGGAGTGATTACAGTATCCACAAAAAGGTTTCTGGGTGTGAATGGAAAAGTTACACAACCCCCCACCCATCTTTGGCATTCACTGTAAAGGGGGCAGTCAGAGTGTAAAAACAGAGGGAAAAGGCATTCTGTGGGACAACACAGGCAGGACAGGACTTTTCTATTTGTCAGTTTCAAAGGAGCTGGTGAGCAATGAGGATGAATGGGACAGCGTGATGCAGTAGCGGGACACAGGCAGGGGGCGAGCAGCTCGCCAGCCTGCCTCTTCCAGTAAAGAAAAGAGGGGCGTGTTCACACAGAAGAAAACGGTTCTTCGGATTATCATCAAACTGGGAGTGAAGACGTTCAAGGAAAATCTGTGCTCTAAGAGTGTAACCACCTAGCATAACACTCGACCAATCGGAGGTACTGGAGAAAACTTCCTTCCTTTTGAACTGAATAATCAATTAAGGATGTGTTATAAACGGTTTTTTTTTTGTTGCTCTAGTACTCTAATGAGTACCTACATGAATTAACTGGTACACACCAAAATTAAAAAATTTCTCTGTGTCTCGGCCTTGGTGGGGGTGTATGTGTGTGTGTGCGCGCAGAGGTCTGTGTCTCCGCATGGTTCCGGTGTGTATGTGTGTGTGCGCGCGCCGGGCTCCAGGGCGGGGAGTCCGTGTCGGGTTCCGTGGCATGGTTCGGGGGGGGTCTTGGTTGCGCGTAGGGGTCTGTTTCCCCGTGTCGGGGTCTATGCCTCGGCGTGGTTCCAGAGGGGTTATGCACGCAGTATGAAGTCACAAATTAGGTACGCATTTGCGCTGTGAACACTGGAAACTGGTGCGCATTTTGCGTACCACTTACGTCTATTCGGGCTTGCGTGCCACTTATGTCAATCCCTGGTTATAAATGTCCTAACGCAAATATTTGTAAGTGTCAGGGGAGTGTTTTAAAATCTAATGCTCCTTAAAGTGTCATTCTCAAGTCAGCTATGATAGCACAATTGCAAAAATAATTATTAAATAATTATAGGCCACTTTTCAATTATTCAGCGGCAACCTAAAAATGAATTCACTCGGCACTGCTTTCACTTCGGGGTCCAATTAGCAATTTTAAGCAAAGCTGTTTTATTTTGTGACCCAGAAAAGAAACTCCAGCATAAGCAGATTGCAATGAACTATCAACACACTCATCACTGCTGGCCACTGTGGCAAGGGGTTTTCATTAGGAAATCAATAGAAGCTGGCACGGCAACAACGATTGTGTCCATTAATTTACATTAGGGGTGTCCAGGATTGACGAGGTTCTGGCTGCGATTTTTTGTTTCAGTCAAGCAGTAGCACACTTGAATCCTCTTGTTGGTTTCAGTCTTCAAACAGCTGATAATCGTAAGCAACTGTTATGTCGGAATGAGAACTTTCTTCCACACCAGCCCTTTGCGGATAAAACCAGAAACTCCAGGCTATTGCAGGAGTGCCCAATCTTGGTCCTGGGGATCCACCATCCTGAAAAGTCTAGTCTCAACAACAATCTAACACACCTGATCCAGGTAACAAACCCTTTCAGGAGCATCTGAACATCAGAGCCAGGTGTGTTGGTCTAAGCTGTCCAGGGTGACAGGCCTCCAGGACCAGATTTGAGGTTTTTAGGCATGGTCCAGGCATTTCCCCCTGCTCTGGCACACCCAGTTCAACTCAGGAAGGGCTTAATGAGGTGATGAGTCAGATGTTTTAGGGCAGTGAAAACAACAACATGGGTGATTCCAGAGCTGGAGGATTCCTTACAAAAAAATGGGAAATAGCAGTGTAAGAAACTATAAGATAGTCGTACTTCACTCATAACTTTTGATTAATTAATATTTAGATTCCTATATTTCATCTGTACTGTTCTTATTGTAATCTTACAAGATTCTTATAGGAATCTTGTAGAAAGTCCTATAATATTACTACAGAATGGTTTGGTGATCTAATCTTATCGAACCTAGTTAAACTAAATGGCTGACTGTTTAATGAAGTTTACACCGTTTCCCCCTAAATTTTCCACCCAAGACATGTTTAGTGGCCAAAGGTGTCTGTCTGCCTTTTTATTTTTGCAGCAAAGCTACAAGGTTAAAGTAAAACAAGTTGATCAACAATGTTTAAGTAAAGTGGCCCCTTATTGTCACACATGAACACACGTGAAAAATGTGAAATTATTTTGCTGAATTTAACCCATTCACCAAAAGAAGTAGCAGGCAGCCAGCGACACAGCACCCTGGGAGCAGTGTGTGGGAACGGTACCTTGCTAAAGGGTACCTCAGTGGTGCCACTGGGGGTCCTGTAAGAGTAAAGTGACCATTTGTCATATGTAAACACACCACAGCACAGCACACAGTGTGAACAATGTGAAATTCTTTCTCTGCATTTAACCCATTCACAAAGTGAAGCAGTGGGCAGCCAGCGATGCAGCAACCAGGGAGCAGTGTGTGGGGACGGCCTGGGATTCAAACCCATAATCTTCCGATTGCGGGGGAAGATCCCTAACCACCAGGCCACCATTTGGGTTGAGGAGGAAACTGTATACATTTTTTGTGAACCATTTTTTATTTGGGTATAGACCTGAGTGTGTCAGAGATCAGGCCAAACATTGGAAATAGTTCCTTCTGCTCAAGGAGCAAGCTGGAGAAATACTGCCCCAACCTACACTCCAGCATCCTTGTGAGCTCGGGGCCTGTTTTTCAATCACAGCACTTGCTCCGAGTGCACTTGACCAGGTGTATCCTCAAGAGGGGTGAAAAAACCCAGCTGTAGCTGTGTATAAACCATGACAGCTCCCTGAAGGTAAGCACAGCAGTGGAAGCTGGCAGAGCAGAGAGGGGTCGAGGAGCACAGAGGCAGGAGAGTGTGCTGGCCCTTTAACAAAAGTTCCAGTGCGTGGCCTTGCACAGTTTTGGAGAAGAGTGAGGAGCAGAGGAGAGCAGGAATGGCGAGAGGCGCTCATCACATAGAAAACTCTCACACAGATGAGTCCTGAGGTTGACGGAGCTCTTTTAGAGACGGATGTTTCTGCAGGCAGTGAAAACTCTTCGTAAAAAAGGTAAATAACAGGACGGGAGGTGTTGTTTATCTAGTCTGCAGCAACTCCGATGTCTTTTCTCCTGCTCTCTCCAAAACCAGCCTGCCCCCCCCCCTCTCCCTTTCTCTCTACATCTTTTTCAAGTAAGTGCTTTAAAGATTGGAGGAAAAACGAGTGAACTACGGGACTTTTGCTGAAGTTTTCTCCTGTGGGTGTGTGTGAAAGCTAACAGAAGTCAGCGAGAGCAGAGAGCTAGTTAGCTTAGCAGGGCTGCTAACACAAACCCTCATCCATCCCTGTGGAGGGGGATAAGAGAGAGAGAGAGAATGGGGCGAGGAAAGGGGGGTGGGGGGGTGTACTGAAAAAAGTGCTGAACTGAAAAAAGTGCTGAAACCAACTTTTCCCAGAACTTTAACATCACCTGCACACACACATTTTAAAAACACTGCTTGCAAGGATCGCATGCGATGAAACTTGTTGCTTGTTTGCACGATTTTCTACAATAACACTAGTTGTATTGTACTGTTTTGTCTCTTTTTGTTAAGATTTCAGGACAGAGAATGTTCTGTCTCTCCCAGTCTGTTGAAGAGGACCTGAAGTTGAAGTGCAGTTCCTGAGTGTGGAAGCACCTGCTGCTGCTGCTGCTGCTGAAGCTGAACTAAAGATCTGAGATGAAAGTTACTGTGACTTTCGGACGGACCGGGGTGGTCGTGCCCTGCAAAGAAGGCTGGAC
Source organism: Bryconaethiops microstoma (assembly GCA_037577275.1). Taxonomy (NCBI): domain Eukaryota; kingdom Metazoa; phylum Chordata; class Actinopteri; order Characiformes; family Alestidae; genus Bryconaethiops; species Bryconaethiops microstoma. Next base: position 18,855,425 of record JBBJLS010000002.1, on the reverse strand, counting down.
AGTCCGAGACCTCATTCAGCAAGCTACACAAAGATACAGGAAATTGCTTGAACAGGTACAGGATCGTTTAGACTGATTTTACCTTAAGATTTTTTTTCTGTAACTTTTATTCTTTCCCGTTGTTCTGAGCATGCCATTGACACAATGAGGAATTGCATTTGACCTTCTGCAGGACATCTGTGGGACAGCAAACAGGTTGTGCATTCTAGTTCAGGATGACTAAATCCCACATGGTTAAGCAGATGATCATGACACATTCCAAGGACAGACAGGAATTTAGTCGCAAACAATTCTTGAATTTTTTTAGAGCCAGTTCTGTTTAGCATTTGAATTGGAATAGCCATGACTTCTGCTTGTTGTAATATGATTGAGGGTCCAGGGCTTCCCCTCACTCACTTGTAGACAGATGAAAGAAACCTGAGGTATGGGCTATCGTAATACTACTTGTTACTACATTGTGATGTTTTGATGGGATGGAAATGATGGAGTGTCCCAGTACAGCCACATTTCTGAAAGCTTCCTTGATTTCAGTACAGTTAATCCACACTAATTGGGCTTTTCATGAAGCAGGTATTTGGTGTGTGTTCTTTAAGTACTAAGGCTCAGAAAAGCGCATTGTGGCATAATTGAACGTGATAATAATAAAATGTCCTATTGCAAACCCCTACTGCTGACTTGTGATGACTCAGGTGCATGAGGCTTGTTCTATCCCACTTGACGTTAAATGCAAATGGAAGCTAAAACACACAGGCGACTGGCACTCCAGAGCCGTGACCCTTTGACTCCTCATCAGAGCTCTTCCCCGTTTCTGCTTAAACTCATATTGACTCCATTATTTAAATAGCACAGCAGAGGCACCCACTCTCCTCTCCAACTTCTCATCCCTGCAGACTGATGAAAAGGTGGATCTCTCTCTCTCTCTCTCTCACTCTCTCTCTCTCTCTCACTCTCTCTCTCTCGCTCTCTCTCTCTCGCTCTCGCTCTCGCTCTCTCTCGCTCTCTCGCTCTCTCTCTCTCTCTCTCGCTCTCTCTCTCTCTTTTGCATCAGGCCATAGTCTGGACCCTAATAACCGATTGGTGTCTCATCCTGCATCCCTGTCGGGGCACTGGGTGAAAATGAGATTGCAGATTGCCGCGAGACTTACTCGGCCTGCAATATTGTGCATTATTGCTCTGTCTTTAGAGGTGGCAATTTGACTGATGGGCAGAAAGGCTGCCCTTGTGCTTTTTTTTTTGCTGATGCGTATGTGTGGTGCTAAGGCTGAGACCACTCAATATTGCATCATGTTTCGCAGTACAAGCTAATGTGCAGGTAGGGCCTGTGTGACAATATTGCTTGCATATTAAATAGTGCTTTGGGGATGCAAGTGTTCTACTCTTCTTGACTGGCATGAATTGGATGTTTGCCACTGCTATGGTTTTAAATACTCCAGTGCCCTTACAGTAGTGTTATTCTCAACATGGCCACCTCTCTGCCCTGCATGTTCATCACCGTGTCATTTTGTGTACACTCTTATTTCGGAGAGTGTTATTTGTGTCGACATAGTGCTATTGGCTGTGAGTCCCAGTGGAGTTGGTATGTAGGCTTGTTATGTACAAGCTAGACTTGGGCTCGATGGATGAAGCTGTTTGGAGGGGTGTGATTGGCTACTATCTCTTGGGCCCCATTTGCAGGCCAGGAGAACTGTTTGATACAAGCCTACACAGATTGTCTTTACAGGGCCCTAAGATATTCAGGGTCAGACTGAGGACAACACACACACACACACACACACACACACCCCACCCAGTTGCGGTCTTCTCTATCTCTGCCTGTCTGTCAATCTGTTTTACTGTTTTTCTCTCTCTCATGGGCTGTAAACACACACAAACGTGCACACACACACAGTTTTCCTATTTACCTGTTACCTTTCTTTGTTTCTTCCCTTCTTTCTATCTCGTCCCCACTCACTTTTCCCCCATCACCTTCTGTTGCTTGTCCCTGTTTCTTACACACGCATACGTTTTGCATTCTCGCCTTCTCTCAAGCATGCACACACATTAGGCCTACACATAAACCTTATGATTGGTAGTAGTATACAGCACAGTGGTGCAGGCTTTGCATGTATTAACTTTGATAGGAAACATTATGCTATAGTATGATCCATCAGTCCTGGGTACACACACTATCGATCTTAAATGATAGATTGTTTTCATTACAATTTCTGCTCCCCTATGACATGGTATGAGTCAGAATATGAGCTGGCTGCAGCTAATGCCCCTCAGCCTTTTTCTGAAGTTCCATTAATAGTGTTAATAATCATAACATTGCATTTATTCATGAAAGCTGTGGGACTTTACAAATTATGTCACATGGTATCATTTCTTTTCGAGACAATTCGTCTTTCTGCTGTAATATACTAGCTCTCCCTTATATTGCAGCTTTCATAGTTCGTATTCAGATTAGTCAGAGGTTCTTTACCTGCATTTAAATGAATGTTTTAAATTCCACCTTAGCTCGTAAGAAATTAATTAATTTGGATTACAATATAGTAATATAAAAAGAATCAGTGATATTTAGGTTTTGCATGATTCATACACGAAGCCCTTCAACTGTATCTTTCCAGGATCCATGCATTTTCAGATGTCATAGAAATTCCAGTAAACAGGAAGGGTTGTTGTCAGCATGAATATCCAGCAGCTCCTACAGTTCTGAGTGATGTACAAAAATACACACCACAAGACTTCTGAAGGTGTGCTGAGGTATATGGCACCAAGATGGGTTCTTTTAAGTCAGGTTCATTTGGGTGCTGAGTCCTTCAGGAATTTTGAGTGATCTATCGATCACGTCCCACAGATGCTCAATCGGATGGAGATCTGGGGAATTTAGAGGACACAACAACTGTTTGTCATGTTCCTCAAACCATTCCTGAATCATTTTTGCTGTGGGACAGGAGACATCCTGCTGAAAGAGGCCACTGTTATTAAAAGGTGTACTTGGTCTAAAATGATATTTAGGGAGGTGGTAGGTGTCCAAGTAACATCTACGTGCTAGGCCCCAAGGTTCCATGGTCCCGTTCTGATGCTTATTGTAGGTGTTTTCGGAAATGGATGGGTCAGCTTGGGAACTTTGACTGGTCTTTAGCTGCACAGCCCCATAGACAGCAACATGCATTGCACTGTGTGGTCGGATGCCTTTTTGTCTTATCCAGCATTTCCTTATTATTTGTGCTTCAATAGCTTTTCATTGGGGTCGGATGGGATGGGCTAGCTTTCGCTCCCCTCCCCTCTGTTCACTGGTTGTCCTACCTTGAGCCAGCTGTGGTAGGTACTAACACAGCATACCAGTAAGACCCCACAGGACCTGACCTATCATCTAGCTACACAAATTTAGCCAGTGTTCAAGGTTATTTGTTTGTCATGTGTACAGTTGTACTAGTACAACATGTAGTTAAATGCGAGTCAAAACATGAGAAGTTAACAAATATTTTAAACTGAAGAGAAATTTGTAATAAACAAACATTAAAAGAAGCCTATTTTTCCATCTATACGTCAACTTGAAGAACTGATACCCAACATATCCCGCCACTGTAACAAGATGATCAACAATATATATTCTTATGAACCTGCCACCTTGCCCACCCCTTGCTCTGTTACCATATTATCTTATGCCATCCTCAGTCTTCTTTATGGGGACCATAGTTCCTGGTCTCTGGTACCGTTTTTGTTTGTTGCTAATGAAATCTCTTTTGTGTCTGCTTAGCCCTAGTTTTTCTTTTAGCTGTTTAACTGCCTGTGCAGCAGTAACATTAAGTCTGGTATAGTCTGGTATCCTCTTCATATTCTTTTCTGTTGCTGTATTGTGTGGCTCAGCTGTTCATTCGAGAATGCTTTTGTGGCACCATTTGGCTATCTAAAGATTAGTCTGCTCTTAACATTTTCATTTGGTCTCATTAAGTCTTAGAGACCTGTAATTATACAATTATTTAGTAATGAATCCATCTCATCCCTGCCTGTTTAGGAGCTTAGTGATAATGAGATAGGCTGCTTCATTTTAAATTGATTAACTGTATAATAAGCAGCCTGGTCTTTATCTGGACATATCGCATGGGCCTGATATTTCCTTCTCTCTTGTTGGGCTTAGTCTGTGTTCGAGTGGTGAAATGTGGTTCAGTATGTAGTACAGTCTATTGGCCAATTCTCTTCATTTGGTTTGGATTAGCTTTACATGCAGTGTAATTGATCTTTCGGTGTCTATGCTTTGCTGTTTTACAGCTTCTTAAATCGTCCAAGCGTCTGTGAATTATAGGCCCTCGCGCTGGATGCTGATACAGTGATTCTGTTTGTGGACAGTTCTTAGCTTGGTGTCACAGCTTAAAGCAACTGTGCTGTGTGTTATCTCACTGTGATGGTGTGCTGGGAAGTTGTTAATTACCAGATTTCATCCTCTGCTATTGAAGTCTCACCAGCTTGGAGTCTTTTTTTTTGTTATGGTAATCGGAGACATTTTCCTGCAGCTGTGTAATTATGTATTTAATGTGATTCAGGATTAAAGTGAACTAAGCAATGGCCTAGATTTCATTGCACTAATCTTCACCCCTTTAAAAAAAAAAAAAAAAAAATGGTTTCACATGCCTGTGTACGAGTGCTATCACTTTAAGAGAGCAGAATAATTGCTTTGAGGATTTGCTCTCTATTTTCTGGTGGATATGTGTATGTATGTATGTGTGTGTGTGTATGTATGTATGTATGTATGTTTGTATGTATGTATGTATGTATGTATGTGTATATATATATATATATATATATATATATATACACACACACACACACACACACACACACACA
>JBBJLS010000002.1:18822330-18835774 GCA_037577275.1 Bryconaethiops microstoma | reverse complement strand
AGAAAGCTGAGCTGAATTTAACATTGTGACCGACTGTATTTATATTGCAATAGGCTCTACTTTTTTTTACCTTAGGACAGGCCATTATATATGCAAATTTGAAACAAAGCTCAGGGCTTCTTTGCTTTACTTTTTCTTTATTCTGTAGAGCTGTTGTGAGAAAGCAAAGCCATGCATTATAGATTTATGCCAGTGACCAAATCAGAGCTGTAATGTTTTTCATGATCATCCACTCCCTCTTGTGTTTTCTAATTTAAATATTTAGCTTTTCTTAGGTTTAGTATCTTTGAACAGACAGAATGTACCAGTAGAGGCACAACTTAAAAAAAATGCTATTTAAAACTATGAATGCAGTGATTTCATTTCCTACAGTCTCGTTTTTATCATTGTTCCTATATCTACCCTATGCTTGAAAAAGCCTCAGTATTGTCATATTTTGACAGAACTATCACAGTGCTATAAAACATTGTCATACCATTCACCACTTTTCTAATATTTTCTGATTAGAATATTTTTATCTACCAATACTGATATGGTTTTTATATTATCGCCAATCCCTTTTTTTTTTTTCTTTTTTTTAAACCATTTTAAAGAAAAACATAATAAAAAGAGTTAATTATGATCTCTTTTATAGGTTTAAGTCTATGTAGTGCTTTTTCTTTTTCAGTTTTCTTCTAGAACACCCCTCCCACACCACACACACACACTCCGAATGTGCTAATTATGTGTCCACAGTTCTTAATCATATTCAGATGGAGGCATAAAGTGGTGCATAAGAAAGTGCTGTCTCAGCGGTAACTGAACTGAAAAAGAAGTTTGAATATGCATCCAGGTCTGTGCTGCAAAACTGATCACAGTGCTATATTGCTTTCCTGCTGGAAAAAGCCAACTTCTCACACTTCGGCACAGCTCAGTCTGATCCAGTTTGAGGGCACAGAGATGCTTCTGAATGCACGGGCCTCTTCTCTCTACTGCCCTCTAGAGCTGAGCTGCTTTACAGATCTCAGCTTCTATCACACTTCTTTTTTTTTTTTAAATCCTGATAACTGTACACAATGGAAGAGAGGAGGGAAAAAACTTCTTTATAGATTTTTCCCAACACTTTTTTTCCTATTCAGTATTTACAATTTTTCATTTCTCCTGGTCTTTCAGAAAGAGCCCCAAAGCTGTGTATTAAAGGTTACCACGTAATGGAGGGGAAGGAAAAATGGAGTAATGTGTTTGAATAATATTGATGTGTGTGCAGAAGGTTAATTAAAACCTCCAGTCATTCATCATGGGCCGAGGGCAGGCAGGCGTACCGGCCGGGCCTTGAATCAATCACCCAGTCTCGGCTCACTGTACCGCTAATACACAGCCTCTGCCCTCACACACACTTACTCACTCAATCTCTCTCTCCCTCTCACTCTCTTTCTGTCTCTCTGCCAAACAGCCAATGGCCCATATATCCTACAGCGTCTGTCTGAAGATGCTGCCCGCTCCTGGACGTCTAGGCAAGGCACTTAGTTATGTTGAACTTAGTTATGTATCGGTTTGTCATACTTCCACTTTGTGACCTGAGAACCCCAGAGAACCCCAACAGCGGCTTGATTTGTGACGCTGTGAGAGAGTGTCTCAGTGACTGGCCTTGACTGTTTCTGCCTGCTTTTGAACTGGGTGTGTCCAGACCAGGGAGGAAAGAGAGGCGCTTCATCATCTCACTGTATTCCACTTTGTATCAGGCATACATTTACTCTGGCAGACATTTTGTTGTGTAACTTTGTGTCAGTGCCTTGTTTATTGGGACATCTCCCTTTTCAGTTTGCTGGAATTAGCTTGTCTCTTTGTTTCCTCTACATTTCATCATAGTGGAAGACTCCAGAACAGCAGCTAAGTGGGCTGGAGAAGCGTTCTTGTTTTGTTTCGCTGGTCTCTGTCTGTTTAAGTTGACCTTATGACCTTTTGCACTTAAATAGTAAGCTCAGCTTTGGCTTTGAGTTCTTAGTGTTTCATTAATTGCATCATTTTTGCTACACATGCAGCTACTGGTTAATTACAAAGAAAATAATCCATTATGTTCAGATAACTACCAAAAGACAAGAAATGAAAAATTCAGCCAATGCTACGTGATCACCACGACTATATAGTTCATAGGATATATGCTCTTGCTGTACTTTTTTTTTTTTTTTTTTTTGGATACGAATTTTCTGGATAAGAATGTCTGCCATATGACTAAACGTAAAGAGATCATGTTTCTTTGCTGGTTTGCCCCCTACCATCAGATACAGTTCATTTCTTTGTGTGCTCAAATTTCCCACTTTTGCCATCCACCAACTGAGCGACCAAAGCTCAGGTTCCACCAGGAGTCTAACAGGTTGAGAGATTTACTCTGCACACCGGTGGTATTAGGCAGGTGTTTCAGACTCTATTACACCCATGGTGTTCATACTTGCCTTCCAGGTATTCTTTTTCTCCACCTGCAAAACTGGCTCAGTGCAAAATAAGAAAGCAATAGTTTTGTGACAATGCTTTGCACGTACTGGGAGTCTTAAGCTCAAATAAAAAGTGGGAAAGTATGTAATTGCGCAGGCTTATAAATGCCCGTTCAGTGATGACCTTCATTTTGTGCGGCATGAGTAATGTCATGTAATGAGCCGAGGACAGGGAGATAAAGGACTGTCCTCATTGGAAGTCTTGGTGGCTTCGGAGGTGCTTCACTTTTATCGCTCATCACTTTGATCCCACTGACAGTTTTGTCTGTGAAAATAGACACGTTTCTTTGAGTAAGTGAGAAGAATCAATGATTAAAACCGTTGCTTTTAAAAGCGGTAACTCCGGTGTTTACTCTATAAATAGTTGAGTTTGTTTGTCATGTCAGACAGTTCTAGATTTCTTTTATTGGAAATACAAAGTTTTTTTCCCTATCAACTGTAAAACTATAGAATTTGAAGGTACTTATTTGGCCACTGAACAGGTACTTCCTAAAACAAAAAAGAAATCCCTGAAACGCACTCGAAGTAGCTGTCTCCAGATTCAGCCATGGACCTTCGCTGCCCCCAATAGTTTCTGACTGAACTCACCATGGCCTTGGACGGTTAGGTGGTGTGTTAGAGCAGGGAGAACTCTGAACTGTGCAGCGCAGGCCGGGACTGGAGCTGAATGAATACATTTGTTTTTCTTGGCTCTTCCGCAGGTTTACTGTAAGCCTGTGGATCTGTGCTTTCACTTGTATGCATTTGCACTGTGTCACAGTTTGGCTCCTGCATTAGGTTTGATTTCAAATTGTGTTCATAAACCTTTGGGTTGCCAACAGGAGAATTTTCTAGTGCAGAGCTAGGAGAGGAGAATATGACAGCGTTTCATTGTTATGATAAATGCATACGCATCTTTTCTGACCACATCATTGTTTTCAGTTGCTGAACAACTGCATGCTTCACTGCATAAATAGTCCTGATTCAGGGTGGACAATTTGGCAAAATTGTAACATGACACTTTTTCACAAAGTCACAATGTTACACGTCATGATATGGACTGCCCTAAATCCAGAAGAAAACAGTTTTCTGCTGGTAACTTCAGGTATTTTTGTTAATCAGTTAAAAGTTTTATTCGACTTACTATTACAATGAATTATTTTCAAATGTTTTAACTTTATGAAAAATCTTAAAATCCATGGCTGAACCAAGAGACCTGCTGAACAGTGTGAAACTGCATATCAGAAAAATATATTGTGAAATGATTTATCCCAATAACAATAAACATCATCATAATTGACCACCCTAGTCATTGTCCTGTTAATTGGATACAAGTGCAGTATGTGTAATGTAAGTTCGTGCACTAATGTTATTTGATAGTTTTCGATAGCATTATTAAATGTAGCTCTACTAGCTTCCTTTGTCACTTTCATCTGATCAAACCTAAGACAAACCTGATGCGTGCTGTGTGTTTTGTGTGTTTTCTTCTCCTAGCATGAGCACCTTCTGAAATACCTTAAATGAGTCTAGTATTCCAAAAATCCTCTTTAAACTGGCCACTTTCTGTTGATTTGTGTATTAGTCCTTTTATGTGTGTACTAATGGGTCCTCTTAGCTTTGCTCACTTCAGCGGCGATTGATTTCATAGCAAGCTTGTCCTTTATAAATGAGGTATAGGCAGCTTGCATGCGCTGCTTTTATGAAAGTAAGCCTGCTTAGTGCATTAAACATTTGTTTTGGATGCTGTTCTGAGAGTTTCTTGGTATAGTATGCTCAGAACAAAGGATTTTATGAGAGTTAGTGCAGCTTCGTTTGCATATATTTGGCCATGGGCCAAACCACTGAGTGCGTGAGAGCGAATGTGTAGTCTTGATGATAGAATGTGGTGAAAAAGCTCAGACATTTGGAAGGATTAGAATGTCTGCTGGTACTTCATCTGGAGTGCTCGCCTAGAAATTAAACACTCAATACTACCACAAATCAGCTCTCTCTAGGATTGAAAGAAGGGAGCGAGTGAGTCAGAGTATGTGAAGGAGAGCAAGAGAGAAGGAGAGAGAGAGAGACGAGAGCACTATTTAGTCAGGATAACTACCCTATCCCACTGTTTTAGCGCCTTCAACAGCAGCTTTTGTGTCTTGAATTTATTCTTTGAGACTGATTACAATGAGGCCTCTTTAAAATCACACTTAATGCTTATTAAATAGGTTAATCAAGATTAATTAACTGTCATTCTTGGCTCTCAGCAGTGTGGCTGCTCCGCTCGCTCGCTCTCTGCTGTGCCTGGGTCGAGTAGTTTGTGCTCTGTAGATGCTACACTAGTGAATGCAGTTTGATTTGATTACTGAGCTCATCCAATTGCCATTAACCCCCAGCAGGCCCACCAGCCCATTGGCTGAGCCCGTGCGTGAGCTGATGAATATTCAGCAGGAGCTGATGGATGAATATAATGGGTCACTAGTAGGCAGATTTGATGGCTCCTCAGACTCCGCTCAGCGGGGGCCCCAGCTCGCCACGCTGCTGGATGAGAGAGGCCATCTTGTCCAGTCAATTAGTGCCGATCTCCCTCTCGGGCGAGTGGGGCCGCCAGCAGCCGTTCGGGCAGGGTTTCACCCCGGCTGTAAATCGAAAGATTCCTAAAAAGCAATCAGCTGTGACCGTCCTTAACCATCTTGGGAAGGCAGCAAAGAAATTGCTGTTAAAGGAATCATAACCCAAGTGTTGGCGTGTGTGTGCGTGTGGTCCCTCAGTTTTAATTTATGACCTCTTGGAGATGTTTCGGATGGATATTGACTGGCCTCCTTGTGCTCTGCCTGCTCCGTGTTGTTGTTATTGTTCTGTGGCTTTAATTCATCATCAGCTGAAGCGAAACTGACTTGAGCGATTTCGGAATGGAGGGTGGGGGCAACAGCGAGCGAGAGTTTACTCCGGGTTTGAACTCTGATAATGGAGCTGGTATGGCGCGGTCACGGTCTAACGGCCGGGGGAATGAACGAAGGTGCTCTCTTGCTTGCTCGCTCTCTCTCGCTCTCTCTCTCTCACTCTCTCTCTCGTTCTCTCCCTCTCGCTCTCTTTCGCTCTCTCTCTTGCTCTCTCGTTCTCTCTCTCTCTTGCTCTCTCGCTCTCTGATTCTCTCTCTCTCTCTCTTCAGGTGGGTAGAAGTGGGGCTTCAGTGAGCAGTTTGATGTGTGTGGCAATGGTAGTGGTTTTAGGATATCAGGCGGGTGAAGACAGGTGTGATATGCTCAAGTGAGCAGTGACTTATTTTGCAGGTCGCTGGCAGAGAGTGGTTTGAATTCTGCTCAGCTGGTGCAGGGTGTCACAACCAAAAATAAAGGACAAATCTCTTTCTCAATACTGAAATGATTTATTATCAACAAGCTTCTGTCTTTCTCCACTGTCCAGGCTTTGAGTTCATAGTATTGCCGCAAGATTGCAACATCTTGCTCCTTCCCATCTTTCTGTGGCTAGTTAGCGACCTTTATTTCAGTGGGAGCCAGCAATTACCTTACTTGTCTTCCAATTACACATACCAAACGTCCTCCTACCTGGGTATCAGATACCTCTGGGTAGCTCATTCTCTACAAAATGGGTGTGTAATAGGGTGAGGGTGCAGTATGTCGGACTCTGTTTTTCTAGAATTAATCATAATTATGCATTATGATTGTAATCATGTATTTGATTAAGAGTTTTTAAAAATCTTCTGTTAGCTTTGGTCAGCCTCATTAGACAGACCATACCTCTGTCTAATGCGGCTGACCGATGACAGAATAATGGCTACCAGAATAAAGCCTAACCTAGAATAAAGACTGTCATTATCCCTAGAGACCAGCTGTATCTTTTTATATATCTTTCTCTCTCAGTAATAGCCTGGACTAATATTATCTCAGACTTTGACTTGACTACAGAGATGAAGATTTGCTGAAAGATGCCCAACCAGCTAAAGGGACTAACATCAGCATGTATAAAGTTATGTGTTAGCTGAAAAAATATTTAAAAATGTAACAAAGTGAATACCTGAACTGGTGTCTTACCCTCTGTGCTGGTGTTACATGTTTTACAACTAGTATTTTGCACTTGTCTCAAACAGGACATAATACAGTCAACAAATTCACTGAGAAGGCAAGTTACTTGTTAAGTGATTGTTAAATCAGGTAATCATGGCCGACCCAGTTGCATGTTTTAAAGTGTGTGCATTTGTTCTGAAGTCTGTAGGAGAGTGTAGTGAGCGTAGTGAATGGTGGCTGTGCGAGAGGCAGTTGGCATGTTTGGAGTTGCGCAGCATTCAGCACTCCAGGGGTTCTCTGTAAAGCAGAAGTATGAGCTGGCATCAACTTGGAGCGTGTGTGTGTGCGCGCGCGCGTGTCTGTGTGTGTAGTCTGCCAAACGTCCAGAGAGAGGATAGCTGTAGTCTCCCAGCACTGATGCTCAGTCCAAACCCTCTCTCCATGCCAAAGCCTTCCTCTTTCCTTTATGTGCGCTTCTGAAGATCAACGATGATTTAAAGGGCTGTGGAAAACATTGTTGAGTGAGAAGAATGTGAATAAAAAAAAAAAACAACAACCAAAAACATTATTGGCTTGTTCAGTTGAAATGCCCTGATGGTTTTTAGGATGGAGATGAGTGGACAGCACGTTTTTTTTTTTTTTTGTTATTTGTTTTCCCCTCCTTTTTTTTAATTTATTTATTTTTTTACAGCTAGTACAGTTGGTGGAACTTGAAGTCAGAACCTGCAGTTTGCTCTCAACGTTTCAGAAATAATTCCCCCGCAACTACTTCCCCTTTTCTGTCACCGTTATGAACCTTGTCCTTTAAATTTTGGAAGGACAGGTTTTTGGGGGTGGGCAGCTCAACATTTAATGAACTCTATGTCTGAGTTGGATCTCCCCCAATGTGTTAGCTTGAAAATGACGGTAATTAAGAAATTAGAAATGTGATTTCGCAGAAATGCTTTAGGAACTCTGGCTCTATCGCAGGGCTCCACCTCTCCGTGTGTGCAAGCTAATTAGCGAGCATAGCAGCCATCACAGCAAAGTGATGCTGATAATTTGTAAATAATAGTTGGGCTTTTTAGTTATGCGCAGCTGTGCATCAGAAATACTCCTTTATTTGCTGCTATTAGAGGCCTTCATCTATCAGTCCTGCTTGTAAAATATAACCTGTGAATAATACATGTGCCGTGTTAATTGGTGATAATATTCACTGATCAGGCACAACATTAAAACCACTGACAGGTGGGGTGAATAACACTGAGAATCTCATTACAGGGGGACCTGTCAGTGGGGTGGGATATATTTAGGCAGCAGGTTAACTTTCAGCTCTTGAACCTGATGTCTTGGAAACAGGAAAAATGGGTCAACATACGAATCAGAGCGACTCAGACAACAGCCGAATTGCAATAGCTTGGTGACTGGGCCAGAACATCCCAATAAAAGGTCTCGTAGGGTGTTCCTAGTATGAAGTGGCCTATCGGAAGTTTATAGCGAATCTTTATGGATCTTCTGCTAATGACTCGGTGCCAAGACTCCACACTAGACCTTAAGAGGTCTTGTGAGTCCATCCTTCGGTGGGTCAGAGATATTTTGGCATCAGGAGGGGAACTTGCACAGTATTATACAGGTGGTTTTAACTTCTGTCTGATCTGAGTCAATTAGCTCTTTAAGCTTTGGAAAAATGTTCACTGGGTGAAGTTGGGCAAGATCTATGATAATGGTGTTTTGGGGCGACACGCTCATTTAAAAGTCTAGCCAACTTGTTAGCCTGACTTCTCTTGGCTCTTTGCAAAATGATACTATTTTTCTTCTTAAGTTATTTCTAAGATGGAAGTGCTCATTATACTCACAGCGTTAAAATCGTGTAAACAATCCACAGATGGATTGTTCCTTTTGTTTCCATTAAAGACTTGGAACACTGGATTGAACTTATTAGCTGAACCCTCTGAACTTTATATCATTGGCTGACATAGGGCTCATCTGCTTTGAGCTCATGTCGGGTGATCACAGGAGAAGGTGTTTGGTGCTTTCTTAATACAAGTCATCACAATTTTCCTGAATGATTTGTAAGGCACAGGATTTGTTTCCTTGTAGCATGAACAATTATATAAATGGATAGCAGCGGAACAGAAATGGGCAAAGACGAGGCTAATCTTTCTAAGAGAAGAGACCCCCCCCCCCCCCTCTTCATTTTGTGCTTTGAACCACAGAAACCACTACCAAAATGGAGCCTCTCTGTTCAGGTAGACACAAAAGCAGTTTTTAAAGCAGGGCTCCGAGTTTGATGTGCGGTTGTTAAGATAATTGAGGTAATCGGTACTCATTTGGGAAATGTAGGCCACACTGACGCGCTCTGTCCCCCTTTCTGACCACTGGAGCTGCATCTACAATATAAAGAGTTTTGTCTTGCTCTTTTCTCTTCTTCATCTTGTAGTGGCAGTCCTGAATGGACTTTTTTTTTTCCAGAGTGGGAGGGGGGGTTGCACCAAGGCCCTGAGAGTCTGTTCTATCTCCCCTGCCCCCCCTCATCATACCCTACCTGCTGAGAGCTGTGATGGGGAGGCAGGGAGAAGAGAGAGGGCTCAGTAATTGGCCCTTTTCATGAACCACCCCTGAAAATAGACATAATTCAGGTGTGTGTGTGTGTGTGCTTGTGTGTGTGAGTGTGTGTGAGGAACTGTGGTGTTGGGTTCGTTTGTGTTGGGTTACACTTGTACGTTTTCAGCAACAAAAAAGCAGCTTGGATGAGGCTGAGAGCTGTAGTGAAAAGTATCACAGCACTTATGGAGAATGTCACATAATTCCTCTCTTTTCATCAGGCCACGCTATGCCAACTGAGAACTGTGGGTGTTTTCACACAGTAATTTCAGACAATGTACACTCTCTTCTATTCTCATGCTTTTATCATGATTTGTGTGTAAGCTCAGGCCGCTTTCTTGCATCGTATATTCACACATGGTGAATTTTTCTTAAAGAACAACTCAGTAGTGCAAAATAAGTAGTCAGCATGACTGGATCTATAAGATGGTACAACCTTCGTCTAATGCTGCTGTTATATGGTAGAGAAGCTTTTTACCTGTGATTATTTTGCTGATTGCATGTTTTTTCCCCCTTGAACTGTATTACTGCTCTGTGCCTAAGTGCCTTTGTTGCTAAGTAATGATTTGCTTTACGCTGTTATACAGTTACATAATACACAACTTTTAGTACACAGTAATTGGCCTGAGGCCCAGTCAGGTTCTGAAAGGCTGTAACTGCAGGCCTACATTAGATTCTGATACTTTTGTTGCCCATCATCAAGCTTTTGGTGGGCAGCTTCGGCAGTGGAACAACTAAACAAACCAGACTTCACCAGAACGCACTGAAAACAATAACGATGGGCTGTAAAACCCTTTGCAGAGTGGATAAAACAATACAGCATTCTTGTTAATTCTAGAAAAACAGATAAAGCTGATCTGTCCTTGACAGTTTGTGTTTCTACTTATTTACTTATAACCTGGCTGCATGCTGTGATGGCTGTCTTTCATGCTCTTTGATGGGCTGCAAATGTTTCAGTATGAATTAAGTGAAAAGTATGGTTAGAAATTAGGTGAAAAGTTATGAGTTTACCCTAAGATATATAATGTCATTGAGAGAGCATTTATTAGATTACAGATCCATAAACCAGGTTCATTTTAATTCACAGCTCTACATTAATCTCTCAAGATTATACAACCGTAGTACTGTGGGGATCATAAGGTGTTTGTGTGTGTGTGTAATATGTATGTGCATATATGTATGTGTGTATATATACAGTACTGTGCAAAAGTCTTAGGCACCTGGGAAAATTATACTTAAAACCTGTTTACTACTGGACAGTAGTCGTAAGTAAGTGTTAAAACATTAACATTACAATAAATACAATTAACATTATTACAGTAAAGTGTGGTTTTATGTGTGGCAAAGTGTTCTCCTAACCATTTTTAGACTGCTTTCCTCATGGAAGTCCAATAGTCATTTTAGCTACAATCAAATACCTGGTTTGGATCGTTTTACTTCATCAGATTAAATTGAGCTGCTTATGGAATTTTATAAATCCACAAAGTGACTGCAGGCAATGAGCAGAAATCTGAAACCAAACCTGTGTTGTTCTAACCAGCTCACAAAATATCAACTCCATTTTAGAAAAAAGGAAATCTTGATACTTTTTTACTGCTTTCTTGTTCATTTGAGTTTATTCTAACGTTCACTTGTGTTTTTGCTGGCAGAAAGAAACTCACTGCTGATATAAACAGATTCAAACAATTTTCATAGACTTTTGCACAGTACTGTATTTTGCTACTATTGGCACTCTATTGTTACCATTTGCACAACTATCTTATCTGCTGTGATCACTACAGCCTTATTTGTTTTTCTTGTGTCTTGTTATTTTGTCTGTTTATAGAATGTCTATTGTAAATTCAACTAAAATTTTGTAATCTAGATTAAACTTTTCTAGTTCTAATTAGAGGGTACAATAACTCTCTTTGAATCCTTTGAATCCTCCTTGAAATTTCATGTTATTCACTTCACGACCACTTTGTCAGTGATTTTAATGTTATGGCTGATGGGTGTTTGCAGGATTTGTGAAGATGCATGAGCTGGTAATCACAGGTATTAATAATAAAAAAATTAGAATAAAAAAATTCATTAAAAAAATTAAATAATAAAACTTTTGTCACAAGTGCGTTTATAAAGACCTGAGCAGACTGTAACAAACAAATTACAAAAAGTGCAATTCTTATTTACTCCCACGTACTATTATGAACTGTTATGAATGATTAATTACCAACTGTGTATTATTGGTAACTACTGTGAATTACATAATTACTATTATAAGCTCATTAGTATGAATTATTTCATTGAGTTTTTCTGTAACTACTATAAAACTACTTGCTAAGGTATGTAGTTTTGAGAAGGAGGCATGGAAGTGTGGGTCCACATACCGGCCCTTGGGGATAAAGAGGTCAGTTTTAACCAGTATGTCCCTGTACATGTGGAGCCTGTTTTATATATATGTAACAGTCACACTAGATTCATTTCTATGCATAATTATTAAATAATAAGTCTTAAAAGCAATAACTAAATAATAGGCCTTAGGCTTAAATGATTACTTATTTACGTATATTTTCCAACAGACTCTTCCAGTTTCAGCTGGATTTCTGAGATGGCCAGCAAACATCACTGAGCTGAAGAGAGGAGCAGCATGACAAGGAAAAGAAGGAGGAATACACAATGTAAATGCTGAGAATACAGTAACCCCCCGCTTTTCCCTGAAATAAAATGTAATGGTAAATCTGTATTCATACTGCACAGTTTACACTGAAATCCGGCAGTGCTAGAATGTAAAATACTGATGTTACTCCTGTACAGACTGTACTGTAATTCATGCACAGGCATTTTCTTTGGTATGCATGGGTGTTTTCTTTGGTATAAGCAGGTAAATACAGTAATAAATTAATTTAATTTACAGTAATAAAAATACAGGACTTTAAGAAGAACAAAATGAAAAACAGGAGAACACTCGAGACGCTGCACGGGGGGGAAATTCTGGACTGCAGCTGCGTCAAAGGGCAGCAGCCAATCAGTAGCAAGGAGAAATAAATAACGTGCTCAAATTGGCTACTTTCAAACCTCCCGCCTCTGAGTACAGCGGTGTTTCACCATCTTCGTGTGTCTCTCCACAGAACCACAACATTTATACAGTTACATTTTATATGGAAATGTGGCTGAATTTACCTTAATATTTATGTCACAAAATCAGCAAATTATATATTTTTTTAATAATTCAGCACTTAAGTGTATGAAAGTGTACATATTGCCCCCAGACCCAGGACTGAGCACAGGGCCCCTCCCTTAAATACGAGGCAGGACTCTTCAGTAACACGGGCCCTCCAGTAGACTAGAGAGAGAACTGAGGAGGAGTCAAGAGGAGAATGGAACAAGACTAGAAAAAAAGGTAAAGGAGAAACAGAGAAGGACTAAAAGGACCAGGAAAGAAAGGACTGGCTAAGAAAAGGGTGGCGAGAACGAGAAGGAAAGAGACAGAGAGAAGGAGAGCGATGCTACATTTCAGCCTGACGGGATGGTGGTTTGTTTGTAGTTTACTCAGAACTGTAATATCTTTAAGTTGAATAAAGCCTGTGCTGAGCAGCTCCGGTGTCTGTGTGTGTGTTTGGGCCTCCCAGCCTGTGGGTGACGTCGGTCATATATATACACATTCATTGACTGTAACTGCTTAAGTCTATGGGTGCGAGGCAGGGACTCACTCTGGGCGGGGCGCCAGCCCACACACACACACACACACACACACACACACACACACACACACCCAAACGGTCAAGTTAGAATCCCCAATTCACCTGATAGCATCACTTGTTCACTCGTTCACTACATAGTGTTTGCTATATAGGGGGGTAACTAGTGAACTGAGGGAGGCGAGGTTTAGTTAGTTTCGGACACTCGGGATGTTACGTTTTTACGAACTGTCTCTTAAATAGTGAGCCGGATCTGGGCAATTTATCTCTGTGGCATAAACACACGTCTGGTCTCTCTAGTTCAGACACAGCCCGCACATGAGGGGGCACCACTGTCCTCCACAGAGAGAGAGAGAAAGAAAGTGCAAGTGTGGCTGAATCTCCTCGTTCTGAAGATCCCCCCCCACTTTCCCCCCGTCTCTCCTCCTCCGCCTCGCTCCTCTTCTTTCAGGGAAAACAGTAGTGTAGCGTCAGAAAGGTGCACTCGTTCACTATGTAAGGCGCAGTAAAAGAAACCCACAGTGCATGATGGTACATGTGTATTCATGTAGTGTACAGTGTCTGGACACTAGATGTTGGCGTCGTGCTGCGATTTTGTAGAGCAGTAACTAGTGGGAGAAACTGACGGTTGGAATTTCGGACAACACTACAAAATGGCTGATTTACTACATAGTGCACTACATAGTGAACGAGTGCAGTTTTCATGTCTTTGGATTGTGTGAGAAACCCT
>JBBJLS010000002.1:18802771-18814411 GCA_037577275.1 Bryconaethiops microstoma | reverse complement strand
CACACACAGACACACACAGACACACACAGACACACACAGACACACACAGACACACACAGACACACACAGACACACACGCTGCGTTCATGATTATTTCATCTGATAAAGGAAAAACACAACACACATTTTAAAACGTATTTTCGGAATTAATTAGCAATTTGTGATGACGTTAGAATACTTATTACTAAAAATGCAAGGTAAATATTATCCAGAAAGGGAAGTCATAAATACTAAACTAAACTTCATAAAAGTAAACTTCTGAATGTGTTAAAAAAAGGGTGCAAACTGACACAAAATAAAATCAAGAGAATCACCACATCCCCAGACAGAAAGCAGTTATGTTTACCAACCATGTCTCAATCGATCAGCTCAGCAGATATTTGGCTAAATTATTACTTTCAGCTAGAGCTCCATATTGCTTTGAAACATAAATATACCTCCCAAAGCCAAAGTTAAATTCACCTTCCTGTGGAGACAGGCTTTACGTATAAAGTATTTATCGATTTACTGTAAATTTGGCACACGTACAGTTACAAAAAAAGTGTTCAGATGGGGGTTGTGCATGCAATTTCATTTTGGCAGAGGGTTGGCAAACTTATTAATAAATATACATAATATAATTTATTAAGTGATGACTTTTGTATTGCCTTTGCATTATTGAACACTGCTCAATAATATTGTACACGGGTGTTTTACAAAAACACATGCAAACATATATATATTAAAAACGAATCCCTTACCTGCAAAACATTTGGAGCAGAGGTTCATAGTTTTGCTCGACCTGGGAATAGAATATGATAATCCATTGACCAAGCTGTGTTATACACAAGCAAAGCATCTAATCAGATTTGATTGGACTGGTTTGAGCCAAAAAATAATGGCAAGACTCTGAGGCTCAGTACAATGTGATATTTGCATCAAAAAGAAAAGGCTCCTATGTATTACTTTCATCTTTTTCAGCGTAACTAGTACAACTAACAACAAATGTTTTAACACCTGGACTTTTGCAAGTCCCCCACGCACTTTGTCACTCTAAGCTGAAAACACAGAGAAATGGGGAAAACAACAATCGGTCCTCATCACAATCAACAGCAATCATAATCACCACCCAATCAAGGTGGCGGATGGTGGCACACGGAGAGACTAGGACTTTCTCAGTAAAAAATAATGCAAATAAGAGGGTAATGGGTAAGCAGTCATTGGGAAAGGAAAACCATTCAAAAACTAAACATGTATGCTTGGAGAGAGAGATTCCAAAATATGGAATGGGAATTAATCATTTCACGCTGTTCCTAAAGACATGTCAGAAACCTTTTATTTTTATTCAAAGCTGCTTCAATAATGTTGATGAAGGCTTTCTCAGGATAATTATATCAACTGCGGAGAAAAAAAATCCAATAGACAGGGTAAGACCGTAGTAGTAGGTATTCCAACATGTGAAAAATTACCACCTAAAGAGAACCAGCACTAAAGTAAACTATTTTTGAACAACACAACCATGACAGACAGTTGTGTAGAGAACAGTAAACATGTTCTGGGTTATGCGTATTCATGTGTTGCACTCCCGCATTCCCTCATTTTTCTTTCACACATCACTCCAAGCCAATCAAGGTCTCAGGGGGCATGCACAGGCAGGAACAGGATTAATTTGACATCTCCTGTTAAATGTCAGGTGCAATTAAGGCTTATGAAGGAAGGCAAGAGCCCCAATCAAGAATCTGCCATGCACACCTAGGGAGAGGGATTATCGAAAGGGAGTCCAAACATCATCCCACAGGTGAGCAGTGAGGACTCACTCTTACAGTCTTAACTAAGTTTTAAGCACATCTCCAGTTGAGCTTCACATCTGTAAAAGAATGAGCTAAAACATTCATTTAAAAACTGCCATTTTCCTCACAGTGACTGAGATCTGAATGACAGAACTCCCAGCTGATCATTTTAATACCTTTCAACAAGGAAGCACAAGTATACTGTATGAACTGGGCAGTATACCAGTTCATACACTAT
This sequence comes from Bryconaethiops microstoma, assembly GCA_037577275.1. Taxonomy (NCBI): domain Eukaryota; kingdom Metazoa; phylum Chordata; class Actinopteri; order Characiformes; family Alestidae; genus Bryconaethiops; species Bryconaethiops microstoma. The sequence goes on along the minus strand of JBBJLS010000002.1, from coordinate 18,812,404 downwards.
AATAATAATAAACTTTACTTATATAGCACTTTTCAAAAACAAAGTTACAAAGTGCTGTACAAAATCAAAGTTAATAAACAAAATTAAGATGTAAAGACCATTAAGTAATATACCAGGTTATACATGGTAATTAAGGAGAAAATAATAATATAACAATCAAAATATAATGATTTACACTTATTCAAACTTATAAAATGAAAAATGAACTTAACACTGAAATACAACTAAACTCTGAAGTAAAACTAGTGATGGGCCAAACCACGTTTTTCCAGTCGCGATCCGATTCCAATACAGATTCCCCTACAATACATCTTTTTACTTTAATATTAGCATTATTTTTGTTGAAATTGTGCTGTTCGTTAGTAAGGTTACAGCACAGAATAAATAAACTATTAAGCACTTATTAGAAGATCAAAAAATATACACAACTACATCGAATTTAAAGGCATTCCAATGGAATTTATTTATGTCACACTTCACAAAAAGGTAGCAACAGTTGTAAAAATTGGTAAATATCAAAAACACTGGCTGAATCACCTAAAATAGTTCAATTATTATGTTCATTTTAGCAGCAAAAACTGTGTAAAAAAAAAAGTGCAAAACTAATACATTTTAAATAACTTGAATTCAGAGACACGACATGGGCAGAGTGTAATCTAACCACTTCTGTAATTAAGGTGGACCGAGTTACGAGATCCCCAACTTTAGCCTCGTCGTGTTTTGAAAGATTGAGAGAGGGGGAGAGGGCAAAACAGCCCCTGAAAGAACCCCAAAGAGGTCTTGAGGGAGAGCTACGAGTCTTCTCTGATATTCCTTTCGCTTTTTTCTGCTGTAAATTTGTTGCGTTTTTGGAAAACGTCACCGAGCGTCTACTGCCTGGTGTCTTTTTCCCCGTTTGCTAGCATCTCTTGGTATTCTTTGTCGCGAAATCTCAGCAGGTGCTTTATTAAATTTGTTGTATTGTACGACACAACCGTACTTCCACCCCTTGGCACGCTGGCTCTACACACATTGCAAGTAGCCGTCTTGCTTTTCGGCGTTTCCAAACTGCAGTATCTCCAAATGAGCGACATTTTGTTCAAAACAACGGCTCGCTCAGATTGAAGTTGCCGCAGGTTCATGGTATGGGGGGCGGTGACGCATCTCGTATTACACAGCGAGTTTAAGGTCCAGCGCAAGCTGCAAACTGGAATATAGAGATCGGGGAGATCCGGATTTATGGCTATATCGGACCCGATACAGATATCATATCAGATCGGACCCATCTCTAAATAAAATTTATAACTTGAACAAAACTAGGAAAAGCTTTCTAAGAAGATGAGTTTTAAGGAGGGACTTAAAAGAGCATAGTGACTTGGCTGACCTGATTTCATCAGGCAGATCATTCCAGAGCCTAGGAGTTGAAAGGTTTGTCATATCTATTATACTGGTATGGCACACTTAAGCTCATAAAGGCATACAAACAATGCAAAACATACTAAAATGATCCTGTTTAAGATAATGACAAATAAGTCAATGACATGTCAGTCATGTTTCAAACAAATATGAAAACGCATCAGTCCCATGACCATCTCCTGGTGTGTAGTAAGTCTGTAGGCGTTTTTTTTCAAGTCAGCATCATAGAGTAAGAACGGAAGTGCATTTCTATTGGGGTTAGCTTTTTGCTTAGCATGGGCAACAGACTGCTCTTACACTGTCCATGCTGCCACTTTACTTGATCAACTGTATCAGACAATGCTATGTCCTGGGGCCTGATCTGGGCGCCACTGCAACAAAGCAAAAACCAGCTGGTACTGACAGTGTAAATAAACGCTTTGTACTTTAGAGTCTTTTTCCACAAGGGCTAAAGAATGCTGAATGTTGAAATGTGTACACCATAGGTTTTGTCAATACAGTAAACCCCCGACAATCGCAGGGATTACGTTCCAAGAGCACCCGCGCACAACGAAAAACCATGAAGTTTGAAAATTCCTATTTTTATAGTGTCAACCCAAAATATGCTCTCAAAAGACTTTAATTTCATTTTAAACTCAGCTTAATACATTACCCTTAAAAAAAATTTAAAGGCAAACCCATATCCGTATTGTACAGTGTACAGCAGTGCTAGAATGTAAAATACCGATGTTACCCCTATGTAGACTGTATTGTAATTCATGCATGCGTTTTCTTTAGTATAAGCAGTGTGAATACAGTAATAAATTAATTAAATTTACAGTAATAAAAATACAGGGCTTTAAGAAGAACAAAACGAAAAACACGAGAACACTCGAGACGCTCCAAGGCGGAAATTCTGGGCATCAGCCAATCAGCACCAAGGAAAAATAAAGAACGTGCTCAGATTGGCTACTTTGAAACGTCCCACCTCTGAATACAACGAGGGATGCGTCAAAGGGCAGCAGCCAATCAGCAGCAAGGAGAAATAAATAGCATGCTCGGATTGGCTATTTTCAAACCTCCCGCCTCTGAGTACAGCAGTATTTCACCATTCCAAGATGCACTTTCTCTCCACAGTACCAAAATATTTATAGTAATTTTTATATGGAAATGTAGCTGAATTAACGTTAATATTTATGTTACAAAATTAGTAAATTATAGTTTTGTCTAATTTAGCACAAATATATGATCATTTATATGTTGCCACGAAAAAAGCTGTGACGAGCAGAATTATTTTCTGTTTCGTACATCGCTTTATGACTCTTATCTGGGAAGAGGTGTGCTTTATAAATAATTATAATAATTACATTTACTAGAACTAAGATGCAACACAGCATCCAAATATTTTACACACCACAGGTAATGTGATCTGGTCATTTCTGAATCCTATTTTAAATGACCGTGTGTTATGAGTCAGTATTATCTGGGAATTCATCAAGAATGATGGCCTTCGTTCTTATCGTTTTTGAGATGATGCTTAACTTGATATCTTTGAACTTGATGATTGTTCCAATATGATTATATAACATGACTCAATGTTGTCCGTTGTGTTTCTAGATTCTGGACTTCGTAAATTTTCACCCCAAGCAGGAGCCTTCAGAAGATCCAATATTTGTAAGCACAGCCTTCTTCGTCATCTAAAGCTCGTTTAACTTGATCCCTGATCTTAACCCTGTACACAGTCCTAAACCTGTTGGCACTGTCAGTACCAGTGTTTGTCATACCAGAGGTTCTGACACACACACAGCCAGGAGAACCCCAGGACTGGAGAACAACAACGTTCTCAGCCATTCACTGTTTGCCTTATTAATTAGGCTAAGGGAACAAAACTGCTCTTTAAACGTTGAAGAGGAATAAATGGGTGTATAATGGTTAGGGTTGCAGTTTTTAAGTCACAGTTTCCGTAGGCATGAGAGCTTATAATGACACCTGATGTGAGGAAAGGCAAGACTCTCTTGTTATTGTGTAAAGAGATAATGCTGTTTCTCTTTTTTTTTAAAATTTGTATCTTTGCACAGGGCTGTCTTCAGATCTGCTTTAAAACTGTTTCACTATGTATGTGTGTATGTATGTGTATGGTGCGTGTGTGTATGTATATGTGTGTGTGTATGTGTGTGTATATATATATATATATATATATATATATCATTTCACCTATATGTCACACTTGATGGACAGGTGAGTGTGTGTGATGTATGTGTGGTTTCTTTATTTTTGTGTGTGGGAAGGAGAGAGGCGAAATGGGAGTGAGCGAGAGTAGAAAGTGCCAAAGAGGGTCTTAGAGTACAAATCGTCATGTAATTTTTATAAGCCTTCAGCATGTTTGCAATATAGTCATTTATTACATCCCGCCTAGCCGTGACACATCAAGTACTTTTGAAACAGGCAAGGCAAATTTTTTTTGCAGCACATTATACACAGAGGTCATTCAGTGTTATTTACAGATGATGATGAGCATAAAAAAGACAAGTAAACAATAAATAACACCCAGCCTTAGAAGTGTGTTATGTCTGCTATGTATGGTAAATATAGATTTGATTAGCAGCATAAAGAGTGAAAATTGAGTACTGGATTGGAATAAATTATTCTTGCCAACTGTGTTCATATAAAGTACCTAATATCGAGAAGTGTCCTTGAAACGTTTATTTGCAAGTCTTGTTATTTAGGTTTGGTCGGGTTTAAACAACTTTCTGAGCACTTTCTTCTGACTTTTCTTCACTTTACCTCAACTTGTCTTTGCTGTTAAATTAAATGCTGCAGACACTTGTTTAAACTATGTTCAGAAAAACAAATGGTGCACTGCTTGTTAGGAATGGATGTCTGCCTCACTAACACAAGAAAATACTTTTTTCCTTGTCCTTACCGCTTGTGCAGTTATGTCTTTGGGACGGCTGAACGATAAGAATGTGATGAGACGAGTTTGCTACATCAGCTTTCCACCACTATGACAGGTCAAAAACGGTGTATATACATTAATCCCGCTCTGCACCGTGGCTTATTGACTTTGTGACAGCAATGGAATGGATGAGCAACTGGTGAGACGGAAACACTGACAGACATTTTGACTCATCCTGTGATTGGCCAGACTAATGTACACCGTTTATGTGGACGTTTTAGATCAGTCAGGCATTTGAGGTAGTGAACTTAGATGGCCTTCAGAATCCGATTTAATTTTCTTGTTTTTTTTTCCCCCAGTTCTGTATGTCTGGTGGTATGGTGCATTCTTTTTGTACTAGTGAGTCCTGCTGTGAGAAGTTTGTTCTTCTGGGCTTTCCACTGCTTGGAAATGGACTTTTACTGTGGCGGCGTTATTACTTTTTCTTTCTTTTTCTTTTTTTTTTTTCCTTCTAAGTCTCATGACAGCAGGAACACAACTTCCCTCAGCTGTAGTTGCCTTTTCCGAAGTCTTACAAGACAAATGGGTATTTTTGGGTGCAGGCGGACGTCTGGCTGCTTTCGAGATGTTTGTGTAGGGCTCTATATGAACACTAGCAGGATTACCCCCGCCTCTTACGTTAGGCTAATAGCTGCCTATGAAGGAAGGGGCGAGAGAACAGAACAAAAAAAATAGAAGTGTGAATAATCATGAAAAGTAGCCAAAGGACTGTAAGAAAAGACACCTCAATTACTTGGCTGCTAATAAGGCCCTATTCTCTGTGGCATAAAGCAGCAGAGCCGTAATAACATGGGCCAGTTTCCTCAGGCACTTATCTCGGGCAGCTTGTGAAAGGACCGCATTCAGGCTGCCTGTGTCCCACAGGTTAGTGAGCGGTGCTGGGTACAGGTTAATCACACATTCCGTTTTCTAGCAGCTGCCCCTGTGGATACGACCCGGCACCGCCTGCCAGGGAACAGGGGAATAATGGGGAGGGAGGGGAACGCGAGCCAACCAACAGACGGATGAAGGGGCGGAACCGGAGGACAAGAAATATAGAAGGGTTCGCCGAGTGGCGGCCTGCGCTGGCATGATGAATGAAAATGGGTTTTGTTTGTGTAAGGTGTGAGAAATAAGAGGTGTCGGGCCTCCCCGTGCCTCCGGGGCTGGCCTGATTTATGGCCACTTTACCCTCTGCCTTTATGAGTCTTTATAAATAATAATAACAACATCAGTAATGTACAACAGCTAGCAGCGCAGCCTGAGCTCGCTGCCCCATTCTGCTCCTCTGTTCTTCCCATTCGCTCTAGAGCAGTACGGCAAGAATCAAAGAGCGAGGGAATGAAATGGGGAAGGAGAGAAACGAAGAGAGGATGCAAGAAGGGAGAACTCTGGGAATGGAAAGAGAGATAGAGGGAGAGAGAGCGCTAGAAGGGCTCGAGGCAGGGGACGAAAGGTAATAGGCATTGATGGATTGCGTTCAGGGAGCGTATTTTTCTGTGTTTAGGCAGATTGGACAGGGTCCTGCACTGCACACCCTTTTGTCTGGCTTTGAATCAGATTTTAGCTGTGGATTTACTTGGTTACCCAGTTTAACTTGTAGATTCGGAGAGGTTGATAGGCTCTGTGTTTGGTTTATTGAAAATGTCAGATGTGGAATGGATGGCTGATTAGTAGGGCTGATAGGGTTGATGTGGACCAGATCGATACCGCTGCCTAATGCACTGTGTTAATTGCTTCACCTCACCTGAATAGTTAATCCACGTGGTTGAAGTTTTGAAAGACTGGAATCATCTAATATCAACCAATGATTTTTACTAACATATTAACACAGTTCACCTCTAGACTTCCCCTTTGTTGGCCGCAAAATCCCGTCAAGAAAACGTCAGCTTTTGTATAGGAGAGAGAGAGAGAAAGAATGAGGGAGGGAAAAAGCGAGGATTAATCAAAGGTTTTGGTGGAGACAGTAGATGAGAATTCTCTGAAAGTGCTGAAGAGGTTAGTTGAGCTCATCCATTCAGTGCAGTGTGTCATCTGGTCATAGCAGATAGCAGGGCTACGGTCATTGATCGGATGCTTATGGATCAATCACCACCCTGACCCAGGCTGGATTCTGCTCTCTCCTACGGTCTCAGTTGTGTGTGTGTGTGTGTGTGTGTGTGTGTGTGTGTTTACTGCTTCCGTGCTTCTGACTCTGATTCTCAGGTCCTCAGTGATTTGTAGATAATCAATATTTACTTAATAGCTCTACACAGTAAAGCAAAGAGGTAGTTCATGTTAACAAAATTGACAGTCTTAAAAATGTCCAGTGAAGTTAGACTTGGATTGAATTGTAAAGGATCCCTCTCACCCATCACATACTCTGTTTGACCTGCTGCCATCACGTAGAAGGTTCTGCAGCATCAGGGCAAACACAGCCAAGATTTGCAACAGCTTCTTCCTGTTAGACAATTTGACTTGACTTGAATTGTTGGGTTAGGCTCATATAAATATGAGCACATGACTGGTCACCAAGCTGGGCTGTCAAAAGTCTAATGCTGTGTTTTACATGTTGTGGTGGGATTCAAGCATCATAGTCATAGTGATAGTGGTATTTTGTCTTAAAAGTGTTTTGGACACACACTACTTTTAATCTGAAGAAATCTGAGCTCTTGACGCAGGAGTGGGAAATACGACGATATTTATTGATTTTAATTATAAATTGTCAATATGTCAAATACTGTAAACTATATGTATCATGATATTAGTATTTAAAGGGCACTGATTAACTACATGCTTCATTACAAATTGTATTTAGCGCTGGTTAACAGGTTTTAGTACGGTGAAGTGTGTGTTAAATGTTAAACATCATTTACATGCTCAGTTTGTGATGGTGTTTGAGGTTCTTCAAGTATCCTGTATGATATCTTTGCCATATCACCCACATCTGTGATTAGATTGAATGGCCTTCTGGTTGCCTGATTCCTTATTCAAATACCCAATTCAACAAACACTAAGATGAGTTTGGTGGGGGGTTTGCAACATGACCTTTTTTTGTCAGCGTAATAAACTTGTATTATGATTTACAATATGCGTTTTTGAATCATTTACAAACACTGACTGACTATATGTTTTGTGAAAGAGTCATTTGTCCTGTTTGATCAGATTTAGTGCATTGCGGGTATTTTATACATCAGTCAGCCATAACTTTAAAACCACTAATAAGTTCAGTAAATGTTACTGTGCATGTGTTAATGGGTGGGATATATTAGACAGCAAGCACCCAGTCAGTTCTTGAGACTGGAACCAGTTCTTGCATTAGAAGCAGTAAAAATAGGCTTTCACAAGCAGTACATTTTGATGGCTAGGTGACCGGGTCAACACGTCTCCGAAACGGCAGGTCTTTTGGGATTTTTCTGATATGCAATTATTACCTACCAAAAGTTTTCTTTTATAACATTTGGCAGCCGGGTGTGTGTGTGTGCTTCCCTGGGGAAGAGATGGATGCACAATGAGGGAAAAAGACAAGCCAGTGGAAGCTGTCTGATGGTCTGAGCAGTGTTATGCTGGGAAACCTTGGGGTCTGGCATTAATATGGATGTTATTTGGGCACATAACACCTGCCTAAACATTGTTGCAGACCAAGTTCACCGCTTCATGGTGACTGTTTTCCCTAATGGCTGTGGCCTCTTTCAGCAGGGTAATGCTCCCTGCCAAGCTGCAAAGATTGTTCAGGAATGGTTTAAAGAGTTCAATTTGTTGACTTCCTCAGGTCTTAGTCTGCTTGAGAATGTGTATAATGTGGTGGACAGCTGGTCTGATCGATGGAGGGATCAGGACCAGTTGCAGCTTACAGGGCTGCTGTAAATTTCTGGTGGCAAATACTGTCGCAAACCTTCAGAGATCTTGTGGAGTCAGAGCTGTTTTGCTGGCAGGAGAGGGAACTACACAATATAGGCATGTGGTTTTAATACTTTTTGGCTTATTGTGTATAATTTATCATATTTTATCACAGTACTGCAATAAGATTGAAAGGCAGGTTCATTTTGTTCACTGATCTTTTTATAGTACATTTTCTTTTTCACACCATCCCTGATGGCCTGTATCTGTCTTTCTCTTGGTTCCATAATCCCCCCAAAAAATATTACCCCAGAACTTATGTCCACTACCTGTAGATCGTCTCTGCTGCGCAGCTCCACTGTTCTGTCTGCCTGTTTTGACACAGCACCCCACCCATCTCAGGTGCGCTCTCTATTTATTTCATGTCACCAGCAGGAGAGAGGTGCTGCTTCATCTCCCCACAGTGTATCTGACAGTTTTGCTGAGCCACTGATATTTCGCTCTTAACAGTAGAAACGCATCAGTGAGCTGCTGTGGGATCAAAACAAGGTGAAGGAATTCCCACCCTCTTTTTTTTTTTTCTTTCTTTTTGTTCATGTGAAGATCTCTCTATCCTTCTCTATCAATGAGGTGAAGTCTGCAGGGGAAAGCAAACAGAAACGGTTGAGCAACAACAAATATTGATACAGGGGCTTATAGCGTGAACAGAACATTTTCAGTACACCCTTAATTTCCAAAGGTTTAACGGTTAGAGAATGAAACTCAAACGCAGTGTTTAAGGATGCTGACTTCATGCAGATGGCGTTTATTTCTGTAATGAGAGATAGTTAAGCACTCCAGATAGACAAAGAGTGATAATTATACTCAGCGTTGTCTTTGACTGTGTGTGGCAGGCCGCTCTGCTGTTTCTGTCATTAGGCAGTCGGAGGGGGTTGTCAGAAGCGCTGTGGTTAAGAATGAAGCACTGTGCTGTAGTGACGCACAAATGAAAGCTGACTGTAGCGGTGAGGACGTGAGTAGTGAAACACATTTAAAAATGACAGACAGGAGTGTTTACTTTTGTCCGGGGTAGCGGTTATATATGTAATATATATACGTGTGTGTGTGTGTGTGTGTGTGTGTGTGTGTGTCTCCAAGAGGATGTGAAGATGCCTTAAGGTGCAGTTGACCTCTGTATTAGCTAGGGGGTGCTGTCAATCTGTGCTCAGTGAGGTCTGGTTGTGTTGTGTATATCTTGAGAGATTCCTTTGTGTGTGTGTGTATATATATATGTGAAAAAGTCTTAGGCACCTATTGAAATTGTTTGAATCTGTTTATATCAGCAGTGGGTTTCTTTCTGCCAGCAAAAACACAAGTGAACATTAGAATAATCTCAAACGAACAAGAAAGCAGTAAAAAAAGTATCAAGATTTCCTTTTTTCTAAAAAGGGAGTTGATATTTTGTGAGCTGGTTAGAAGAACACAGATTTGGTTTCAGATTTCTGCTCATTGCCTCCAGTCATTGT